>CAJVPZ010002152.1:0-12944 GCA_910592135.1 Racocetra fulgida | reverse complement strand
AAATTAGTCTCTACTTCTATTTTTCTCTAAACTAGTATGTAAAAGTAAAAACCTGATAGGAAAAACTTCATCGACCAGCTTAAGGTAAAGAGGTTAGAACAAAGTCTTAAAACATCATTTGTACAGATATCCATTGCATTTAAGGCACATGTATACACGTGTTTGTTGTCACGTTCCGATTTGGAAGATAAATAATGTCAACTTGTTTGGTATACGTGATGTTAATTATTTGAAGGGGGTGATGTTGATCATTTAGAGGTGTAAGCTAAAACATCCACTTTTTACAAAAATTTCCTCGAAAAAAAGTGGTGAGCCAATGAGAGTATGTGAGGTTCTTCTTGTAAAAGTTATAGTTGTATAGTTCAGCTTCTCTATTTCTACCACTTAGGAGTGTGCATTGACTACTTCTACAGACTTGTTCCCAGAATAAACCTTCTGGTTTGGATGCCAAATACTTTGGGGAGTTTGCCAGAAAGAAAACTTGACCCCAAAGAAAACCATCTATATTCTTTTGACACCTGCTTCTTGGTATTTCACGTCTAGATGCTTAAACTTTGTCGACAACAAGCTGCTCCTATTTATAGAACCAAGTCTTAGTATCCACTTCATCACTTTTCTATACGTTTTGCTATAGTTCGATTTTTGTTGTTTTTTTTTTTTTTTTTTGATGTCCAGGTGGGATCTTGCCCATAACTTTATTTATTGTTAATTCTTTCATTATATGTATTACTACATTTCTGTATTTATATATATCAAATACACCAAGCTCAGACCCAGATCCTATTGGTTATTTATACTCTGGCCGAAACCATCACTTGTGCAATAGGTGTCCCCATCTGCTATCTGGCCACCAATCCATTATTTGCGATCCAAATCTATCGAAGTGGTACGTCCTTATGGATAGCACTCACCTGATATTTTTTCACCCTTCATTAGTCTTATTTTGGTACACTTTTCTATGATATCATTCCCCACATCTCTCATACCACTTATACCTAAGCTCCTAAATTTGGTAGTCCCTTTTGGGATATGGCCTTGTAGCCTCAAGGGCTACTTCCAATCTTAGTTATCTTCAACTAGTCTGCCCAGGTAGTATCACGAAGAAAAACTCATGCTGGTTCAGGTTAAGCCTCATCATTAATGCCTAGTTTAGTTAGTATGCTGCTGATTCCTATTATTTTTATAAATAAGTACTTCTGTATGTTGATGCAGGCTCACTGTATTGCGTTATAGGTTACGCCATAACTTCCAGATTGTAGGTTTCATATTACTTCTCTTTTATAGTTTGAGCTACGGTGTTCTGGTGCCCTGACATATTAGGTTACAAAGCTCTAGACCTAGTTGTGGCTTGCGGTCCGTAATACTTTCAATTTTAGTATTTGGTGTTTCTTATCAATTTTTGGTATACAAGCCTGATTTGTACAATTGTACTACCAGCTCAGTGAATCCAGCCATTTTGAGTTTTTATCATGTAATCTGAGTTTTAGCCTTCTCGCTCTGTCTTCACAGGTTTCTTCCTTAATAGGCCAAGTGACTTGGGGCCAGAGGTGCTTCCAAACTCTGAATAAACCAATCCTTTACCACAAGTCGTCCTCGTGTTCACCACTTTTTTCACTACTTTAGTTTTGTTACTGTCGTGTCACTCTTCCAATCAAGTATCCCAACCGTTAGGGATGTTGGTGCTGCCCCGGTTACCCCTAATCGAGGACTAATATGCATAACCTTTCGTATAACAGAACCTTCCATGACCTGTCATATGTAGTGCCACCACTCTATGATTGGACCTTCTTCCGGGAATTTTCTTTTCCGGTTTCGTATTTGCACTTAAACTTAACCACAGAGCTCCATATTCAATTATGGCTTCTTATTAGGTTACAGAAGCTAAAAATCCTAAGATTTTGCCTCCAGCCTGACTTGAACTGTCGACCTAGTCTGTGGAGGTTTGGCAGCTTAACCACTAAGCTATAGGGCCCAAAACCCATTTTTGTTGTTGTTGACCAGAGAATCATCTAAATATATTTATTATTTTAAAAAACAACCAATTATTATATACAACTTTTATAGCGAAGTCACAGGTTATAAGCTAGTTCTGTATATAATAAATATAGTTAAAAATAAGTTTTATATAAATTCTGTATGTAATAAATATAATTGAAGATAAGTCTTATATAAATTTTGTATATAATAAATATAGTTAAAGATAAGTTTTGTATACATTCTGTATATAATAAATATAGTTAAAGATAAGTTTTGTATATATTCTGTATATAATAAATATAGTTGAAGATAAGTCTTATATATCTTTCATATATAATAAATATAATTGAAGATAAGTTTTGTATGAATTTTATATATAATAAATATAGCTGAAGATAAGTCTTATATGCATTTTGTATATAATAAGTATAATTAAAAATTAGTCTTGTATAATTCTATATATAATAAATATAGCTGAAGATAAATTTTGTATGAATTCCATATATAATAAGTATAATTGAAGATAAATCTTATATAAATTCTGTATATAATAAATATAGTTAATAATAAATCTTGTATAAATTTTGTATATAATAAATATAATTAATAGACAATCTACCTGAGACTTGGACAAAAAATTTTTTTTTATATATAGATTTTACTATAAGTGCGAAAGTGCAGTGCTCTATCTAAAACTTTTTTTTACTAAGTAAATCACTCTTGGGCTTCTAACAGAAATTGTAAAGCTTATCAAGATACATCTAATAGTGAAATAACATTAAAATTGGCTTGTTAGTTCTTAAGTTATCTTTAAAAAACTTCTTTTTTACATATAAAATTTCTTTAAAAAAAATCGATTTTTTTAAAGAAAGTTTATATGTAAAAAAGAAGTTTTTTAAAGATAACTCAAGAACTACTAAGCCAATTTTAATGTTCTTTCACTATTAGATGCATCTTGATGAGCTTTACAACTTCTATTAGAAGCTCAAGAGTGATTTATTTAGTAAAAAAAAAGTTTTAGATAGAGGCACTATATATTCGCACTAAAAAAATTTTTGTCTAGGTTTCAGGTGGATTGCCTATTAAATTAATTATTAGAAAAAAAATATCAGATTTATATTAATAAAAGTCAAAACTGGTTTCAACTTTTGTTAACTAAAATTTTAATAAAATTGAAAACTGTCAAAGGTATCAAAGCTATTAAAAATAGATTTGAGCTTTGTATATCTTTTTACTTTTTTTATTCAATTAATAATTTACAAAATTCTTTTAGTTCATTTTTTAGTACAATTTTATTAGCAAATCAGATCTTCTAGAATTACAAAATGATCTACAAAAATTAGCCAGATAGAATAAAAGTTCACTATATTTGCTAGCACTTTGCAATAAAACAACCTGACTTTTCTAGCACTTTATAAGAATACAAACTTTAACTTCTCTAATACTTAGATTTTCTGATACTTTTAAGAACACCAACTTTAACTACTCTGACACTTTGCAAAAATACATCAGATTCTCTGGCAATTTGCAAAAACACTAATTTTTTTAAAAAATAAAAATTTGGATACTGTAAATAGCTAGATAAAAGATACAGGTCTTTTATATTCTACCAATTTTAAAACCTATAATAAACTTTGGGTATAATATATAATTGGTAGTATATTTTATTAAAAAAAAATTTTAAAGAATATATGTATTTTTTATTTCTAATAGACAGTTTAGATATTTAAAAAAACTAATATTTTATTATTGTAGATTCTGTAATTTGTATTCAGATATAGTTATATTGGCCAATCTGATTTGAATCCAATTATGATTAAGAATTATTTATCATTAATTGTTACAGATTAAAACGAAATCTGATCAAAATGAAATTTTTTGTTTTTAAGCAAAATTTAAAATTTTTTAAAAGACATTTTTTAGAAGACATTTTTTGGAGTTTTTTTTAGTATTAGAAGTAGGATTTAGGGTTAGATTTATTAATAAATAAGTATATATAGGTTTTATAAGCTCTAAGGGTAGGCATAAGAGGTCACCAGTTTTATTTTGATCAGATTTCATTTTAATCTGTAACAATTAATAAAACAATGATACAATATATACATTATATCTGATATAGAATTATATATAATAATTTAAAAATTTTATATAGAATAAGCTGTAAAAATTACCTTTTGTGGGCTATATTTTGTAGCAATTTTAAGCTACTTTCCCAGTATTAGTACCAAAAATTTTCTTCAATATTACAATCAAAATTTTTATTTTAATAAATAATATTTTGATATATAAAAATTTTTTAAATAGGATGTGACGACTTAGTGAAGTTAGTAAGTTGTCGCATCTTCAAGCAGCAGGACAAGAGTTTGAATCCCATTGATGATGAAATTTGAATTTAAAAAATGTGTTATAGCAGACTGTGTGTAATCTGATAGATCATCAGATTTGTAGCTTTGGTCATATTAGCTTGTACTAGAAGAACGTGAAACTATAGTATAACACAAGAGTTACATAAAACCTGAGTAAAATATTTGTATAAATCTAAAGGCTGGAGCACACAGAATCCCACTTGGCAAGTCCCAAGTAGAAAGATAGCACAGATCTTTGATGATACTATGTAAAGGATGATCATTAGTAATCGGACACTAGCAGTAAACTGGATGAGAACCGGATGTTTGGCAAGACACTAATACCAATCAAACCACATATATACAGGGTTGGCATCATATAGACAAGGAAAAAATACTAAAAATAAAACTTATTCCTAATACAAATTTATAATAAAAGTAAAAGTGGAGCCTATTCCCAAAACTAAGATAAGTAATTATAGGGTTATAGTGACTAAAAGATGGAGAACAATCATCCTCTTGCCTTGGAAAAAATGGCAGAATTTAAATATCTTTTTAAATACTATCCCTTAAACTGTATTCCAGACAAATTTGCCTAAAAAATTTAATTATATTTAGTGTTTTTAAATAAAATAATAATTTATTAATGGTGTAGCAACTTAGTGAAGTGGTGAAGTTATCACACCTCCAAGTGGTAGAGTATAAGTTCAATTTTCACAGAAGGTGAAAAATTGAATTTAGAAAAATGGATTCGGCAACTATCATCATGGCTGAAAAATCTCGAACCCCTGTAACTATGGTTGTACCAAAATAAAAATTGGAAGGTTCTGGAGCATTTGTATAACAAAGAAGTTACACAAAGGCATGCAAACTGGTTTAGTCAGTGCAAACCCAAAATAAGTCTTTCAGAATCGCAAAAAGCCACAGGGCTGATACGGTAATGAAGCGCTCACTTAGGAAGTTCTGAATAGAGAAGTAGCACAAATATTTGACAGTACTACATACAGATTAATACCTGGAGAACTAGATAAACTAAACGAAACTGAAGTGTTTGGCAAGACACTTTACCAACCAGGCCACTAGAGGAGTAATTAGAAGAAAAGAACCCAATCGTGAGGACCAAAGGCAGGTCATAGCTCTTCCAGGCCATCTGGATTAGTAGTTTGGGTAGCTGAGAAATTAAAAAACATCTGTAGGTGTATCGGTGTTTGGGTGAGCTCTATAAGAGCAGTAGTAGATAACTGTAGCAGTCTTGACTCACAAGTACTTGTCCTCAGACTTGGCGTAAGTTATCAAAGAAGACTAGGCAATAGGGAATAGTGGGTACTAGACTGCTCTAGCAGGTAATATACTCAAAGATAAATCAGGTAACTATGCCAGTAGTCCTATAGGTGGACATGATAATCTTGGAACTTGAACTGACTTATGTATCGCATGTTCTGAATGAGATTAGATGAATTGATATAGGAAACTCAGATCAGAGAGTTTAATTAGATAATTCAAGTAATAGTGAGTTACAGGTATAGTATTTAATATAGCATCTAACACATAGGTAGATTATTTAATTAAGCACCTAAAAGGTGCAAATATGGCTAGAATGTATCCTCATCAAAATATACTTGTCTGGGGCTCTTTTGAAAAGGGCACCATATAATTCTAATATCTAATAAAAGCAATAAGCCGAAGAGGCTAACCTTGACTATAAAAAATAAAAATAAAAAATAATTTATTAATGATATGGGGTATATATTTAGAGAATTGTTATTGTCACCTCCTATTTTTGTTAATGCCACTCCTATATAACCCTAACCAGTCTAAAATCTTAAAATAGTATGAATTCACGTAATTAATTAGTTAGCAGTTAGGATAAGCATTGTTAATAGAGTTTCTGAAAAGGTTAAAGGTTAATTGGAATTATGTAGAGGGTGGTATTAACAAAAATAGAGTGTGGCAATAACAATTCTCTATATTTATTATAGAATATATTCTTGAAAACATATTTTATAACTTTTATTATAAAAGTTTTTTAAAATTATTAATAAATTTTTGAGCAATAAAACTTTAAAGTTTTTGTTTAAAAATTTTTTCTATTGTGACAAGTGGACTGTAGCCTTCTTAATATGGCACAAATAACAAAGCACACAGCTATAGAGCTTCTTTGCAAAATTATAGCAGTGTGGAAGTGGAATGTTACTTCACTAAGGGCAGTTCGTGGAAAGTATATAGTTAAAAAAAGATATATTTTATTTACGGTATATAAGACTTTAATTACAAAAAAGAATCCTATAATCAAAGAGATTTTTGTATCTACTTGAGTCTATCTAAAGATGATTCGAACTAACTGCCAGGAAGGTAGAAAAGCCAGAGTTTATATATCTTTTCCTAAACTATTTAAAACTAATAGAAATAATAAGAAACAGTAAAAATGATAAAAATGGTAGAAACAGTAGAAATAATAGAAACGATAGAAATAGTAAAAACAGTAAAATGGTAAAAATGATAGAAATGGTTATTGTGCATATCCTATGTGTGCACCTAAACTTTTTCGTATATGTTATTGATCACTTTCTAATTATTCAATACACAACTTCTGACCACTTTATATATACGTAATATACAAATATTGACTACTTTATATGTATGCAATATACAAACTCTGATCACATTATATATGAAAATATGTGAATTTCGCTCATTTTAAAAGAATATAAATTTTAATCACATTATAAAAAAATAAATAAATCTATGCAAGTTTTAAATTGATATTTAAGTTGTAAGTTTGTGGAGAAGTACTTGGAGGAAGTTTGATGATGATAGTATTATTAATATCAGAGAGACTTCTTTTATTCTTACAGTGACTAATATCAGAATGACTTCTTTTATTATTATGATACAAATTGAAAAGAGGAGAATCAGGCTTGACAGGTGGTTTAAAAGGAGCCATTAAAGAAGTGCTTTTGTTGTAGTGCTTTGGTTTGGAAATTTTTGATTGTAAATTCGCTTCTGTATACAAGTGAGGCTTGTTGCAATCAATCGATTTCTTCTTGCGATAGAAGTTGCGAAGCTTTCATAAAACTCATTTTTTTTTTAGTGAAATTGTTTTGAAAAAAATGTAAGCAAAAGAATGAGAGAATTGTATTGTGATTAGAAAGTGATCAATTACATATACAAAAAACTATGGTGCTTACGTCAGACATACCCAATAACTGTATTATTAGTTAAATTGCGTATGATAAAAATTACATAGTAGGGACTATATATTTCACGTAGCTTTGTCACGTGAAATATATAGTAACCTAGTATGTAATAAGTTATCATCCATAACATAACCAATAACAAGTACTTATCATTCTATCAGTTTCTAATGCTAACCAATAACATTTAAGGTTATACGATAATACAATAATAGAATACAAGATAATAATATAATAATATAATAATAATAATAATAAACTAATAATAACTAATAATAAACTTAATAATAAAACTAATGCTACAACTCATTCTATAACATTTCCATTCCCTTTAAGAATAAACTCTGTGAATTCTAACTTCTCTTAGCAACGTCGAAAAGTCTTCTTCATTTAATTCTTTCAAGTTACTAAGGTAATTGTTGTAGTGGAATAAAAATAAGGTAATCCACAAACTTGGAAAAGTTGATAAATCTGTTCAGCACATTTCTATACTCAGGCAGCACATCTGGATCCTAGAGCTTTCTTGAGATTATCATGAATCTTCTGTATCTTTTCCTTACTATTATCAGCTTCTTTCTTTAGCTGTTCTAAATAATAAGATGTTTTTAACATTTGAATCTGTTGATCACGTGATTTTCCATAGCTCTTTTCTTTTAATTAGCTAATAATTTCTTTAAGTTTTTCTTTAAAGTTTACTCTGATTAGAGGGTTGTGTTGAATAAAAACTTCTTCTTTTACTTCAGTAAGATCCTTAATAAGTTGAGCAAGAATTTCATTTTCAGTGTCTTGTATCTGTACAATATCTGTATCGAGTTGTGAAAGAAGTACATCCAAATCTTCTTCTATAGATTCGATAGAAAAAGTAAGATTGTCAAATGCTATATCTGAAAAATAATTATTTAACACATTGATATTTTCCAAATATTGTATAGATAGATCTGGTTCTGTTTCTAGAATATATTGTAATAATATAGATATCAGTTTCATTATATACTATAATAGAATTTTCAGTTAGGAAAATTATAAATGGCGACCTGTCACTATGAAGACCCTATATGCGGTGGCATCAGAATCGATCTGGATCTAGATCAACCGGTAGATCCAGATCTTTTTTTTTTTATTTTGTTGTTTTGCTTCTTCGCTTTCTTCGCTATATGCTAACTTTTTTTTTTTTTTGGATTCCTTCTTTAGACCTACTTCTAAAATTGAATTGGATTTTAGATAAGTACTGGCTTATTTTTTTTCTTTTACTTAGCAGTCTTTTTTTTGTTACTAGCACTATGTTCTTTTTTTTTTTTTAAGTACTTTTTTGTTAAAAATCGGGCTTCGACTTTGTAGTCGTTTCAGTTCTAAGGGTGTTCAACTTGGTTTTGAAGACGGAAAGGCGTTAGCGGAGACTCTATGCAAGAATACTACTTTAAATCTTGCTAGTAATAATGGGGCTGAGATATAAAATGAGACTAGAGGCTAGTCTTTAGATAAGTACTAATCTTTTTTTTTATTAGCTTAGTTTTTTTTTTTGTTACAATAATAACTTTTCTTTTTTTTTAGATGCTTTTTTATTTGAAATCGTGTTCTTCGTTTGAAATCAGGGCTGAGACGGGTGGTAGGTTTTTTCAGATTTGTCTTTTTTTTTTTTTTTCTTTTTTAACCAATATAGTTTTTTTTTTTTTTTTGCTGGTACTAATTTTTGTTACTTATTCATTTGAGTTTTCGCTCGTCGCTTTGGTGTCGTTATAGAGCCTTTGTAGAATGATAAGTCACTTCGGTTTTATTTTTTTATTTTTTTTCTTTACTAGTACTAACTTTTCTTTTTCTGTAGATGCTGTTTTATTTGAAATCGGGGCTGAAACGCGATAGAGCCTTCGTTGGGTGGTAGGTTTTTCAGATTTGTCTTTTTTTTTTTTTTTTCTTTTTTTACCAATTTGTTTTTTTTTTTTTGCTAATACTAATTTCTGTTACTTATTCATTGGAATCGGAAGTGAGAAAATTGGTTTTGAGTTTTCACTCGTGCTTTGGTGTTGTTATAGAACCTTTGTTGAATGGTAAGTCGCTTCAGTTTTGTTTTTTTTTTTTTTTTTTTACTAGTACTAACTTTTCTCTTTCTTTAGATGCTTTTTTATTTAAAATCAGGTTCTTTGTTTGAAATCGGAACTGAAACGCAAAATGTGACTAAGGACTGCTCTTCAGATAAGTACCAACTTTTTTTTTTTTACTAGTTTGTTTCTTTCTTTTTGCTAGTATTAACTTCCTTTTAGGTAGATTCGTATATCAGAAGCTTTCGCTATTATGACTTCGTTGCTTCGGTATCACACTATTAGAGCCTTTGTTGGGTGGTAGGTTTATTTGGTTTTGTCTTTTTTTTTTCTTTACTAGTCTGTTTTTTTTTTTTTTTACTATACTAACTTCTTTTTTTCCTGTTACTTATTTGTTAGAATCGGAAGATGAGATAAAATGGGTTTTGGGTCTTCACTGCTACGACTTAGTCGTTTTGGTGTCATATTGTTAGATTTTAGGTTCGTTTTTTTTTTTTTCTTTACTAGTATGTTCTTTCTTTTGCCAGTACTAACTTCTCTTTATGTTTTGTAGTGAGTTCAAAATGCAAATCGATCGTCAAATTTGGGTTTGTCGCGAATTTGTTGCGAAGTACTTTTTTTTTTTTTTAGATGGTATTTTGGCCAGTGTGTGAAAATTTTTGAATTTTTTTTTTTTGTTAATAAAGCGCGAAGTTGATACTAGTTATATATTGTAATTATGATGTATTGATAAATAGTAAAATAAATTAATTTTGAAGGCTTTGAGTTTCGGGCAAGATCCGGAATCCGCTCTTTTTTTTAGGGTGATCAATCGATCAAAATCGGTCCTGTGAGTCACGTGTTTGCCAATTTGCTCTTTGCAAATCGGCAAACACGTGACTCACGTGATCGATTTTGATTGGTTGATCACGGGTTCGCTATGGCGACAGGTCGCTATAAACTAACACTCTTATTATATTATTATCTTGTATTTTATTATTGTATTATTGTATAACTTTAGATATTATTGATTAGTTGCGCATAGCATTAAAAACTGATAGAATGGTAACTGTTTCTACTATTTTTACTATTTTTACTATTTTTATCATTTTTACCATTTTTACTGTTTTTACCGTTTCTACCATCTCTACTATTTCTACCGTTTCTATCATTTCTATTGTTTCTTATTATTTTTATTAGTTTTAGATAGTTTAGAAAAAGATATATAAACACTGGCTTTTCTATCTTCCTGTTAATTAGTTTAAATCATCTTTAGATAGATTCAAGTAGATACAAAAACCTCTTTGGTTATAGAATTCTTTCTTGTAATTAAAGTCTTATATACCGTAAATAAGAGCGTTAGTTTATGGTGACCCATCGCTATAGTGACCCTGTGATCGACCAATCAAAATTGATCATGTGACTCACAGGACCGATTTTAATCAATTGATTACCCCCAAAAAAAGAGCGGATTCCGGATCTCGCCCGAAACTTAAAGCCTTCAAAATTAATTTATTTTACTATTTATCAATACATTATAATTACAATATATAACTGGTATCAACTTCGCGCTTTATTAACAAAAAAAAAAAATTCAAAAATTTTCACACACTGGCCAAAATACCATCTAAAAAAAAAAAAAGTACTTCGTGACAAATTCGCGACAAACCCAAATTTAACGATCAATTTGCTTTTCATTCCCGCTACAAAACATAAAGAGAAGTTAGTACTAGCAAAAGAAAGAATATACTAGTTAAGAAAAAAAAAAAAAGACGAACCTGAAATCTAACAATACGACACCAAAACGACGAAATCGTAGCAATGAAGACCCAAAACCCATTTTATCTCGTCTTCCGATTCCAACGAATAAGTAACAGAAAAAAAAGAAGTTAGTACAGTAAAAAAAAAAAAACAGACTGGTAAAGAAAAAAAAAGGACAAAACCAAATAAACCTACCACCCAACAAAAGCTCTAACAGTGTGATATCGAAGCAACGAAGTCATAACAGCGAAAGCTTCTGATATCGAATCTACCTAAAAGAAAGTTAGTACTGGCAAAAAGAAAAAAACAAACTAGTAAAAAAAAAAAGTTGGTACTTATCTAAAGAGCAGTCCTTAGTTCTATTTTGCGTTTTAGCCCCGATTTCAAATGAAAACCCCGATTTCAAATAAAAAAGCATCTTAAGAAAGAAAAAAGTTAGTACTAGTAAAGAAAAAAAAAAAGATGAAACTAAAGAGACTTACTATTCAACAAAGGTTCTATAACGACACCGAAGCGACGAGCGAAAACTCAAAACCAATTTTCTTGCTTCCGATTCTAACGAATAAGTAACAGAAATTAGTACTAGCAAAAAAAAAAAAAACAAATTGGTAAAAAAAGAAAAAAAAAAAAAAGACAAATCTAAAAAACCTAGCACCCAACGAAGGCTCTATCACGTCTCAGCCCCGATTTCAAATAAAACAGCATCTACAGAAAAAGAAAAGTTAGTACTAGTAAAGAAAAAAAAAAAAAAGATGAAACCGAAGTGACTTACCATTCTACGAAGGCTTTATAACGACACCAAAGTGACAAACGAAAACTCAAATAAATAAATAACAGAAATTAGTACTAGCAAAAAAAAAAAACCATATTAGTTAAAAAAGAAAAAAAAAAAAAAACAAATCCGAAAAAATCTACCACCCAACGAAGGCTCTATCGTGTCTCAGCCCCGATTTCAAATGAAGAACATGATTTCAAATAAAAAAGCATCTAATGAAAAAGAAAAGTTATTATTGTAACAAAAAAAAAAAAACTAAGCTAATAAAAAAAAAGACTGATACTTATCTAAAGATCAGCCTCTAGTCTCATTTTATATCTTAGCCCCGTTATTACTAGCAAGATTTAAAGTAGTATTCTTGCATAAAGTCTCCGCTAACGTCTTTCCGTCTTCAAAAGCAAGTTGAATGCCCTTAGAACTGAAATGACTACAAAGTCGAAGCTCGATTTCTAACAAAAAAGTATCTAAAAAAAAAAAAAACTTAGTGCTAGTAACAAAAAAAAGACTGCTAAGTAAAAGAAAAAAATATAGGCCAGTACTTATCTAAAGTCCAATTTGATTTTTAGAAGTAGGTCTAAAGAAGGAATCCAAAAAAAAAAAGTTAGCATATAGCGAAAAAAGCGAAGAAGCAAAACAACAAAATAAAAAAAAAAAGATCTGGATCTACCGGTTGATCTAGATCCAGATCAATTTCAGTGCTACCGCATATAGGGTCTCCATGGCGATGAGTTGCTATTTATAATTTTCCATATAATAATATAATAATAATAATAATAATATAACTAATAATAACTAATAATTTAGGTTTCCTCTAATCTATTCTAGCAAACCAATTTATAGCAATAATTGATTGCATTATATAGAAAACTAGAGGGTA
>CAJVPZ010002151.1:0-12951 GCA_910592135.1 Racocetra fulgida | reverse complement strand
TTGACTGAGATGCTTGAGCGTTATCATGATCATTATTTAATTGATTGATTGAGATGCTTGAGAACACCCTTAGTCGAATCGGCCGAAAAATTATTCAGCTAATTTTTTATCAGGTATCCCAAAAATTATGATAACAGCTGTAATACGTGCCAATACCAGGAATGGAGTGATGAATATCACGGGTGTATGGTTATACGGCAATTTAATGGTGTTGCTCCACAAAATCTTGCAATTGATTGGGCGTTATATTGCATAGTGTAAGGGCGTGAGCGCAGATTTGATCAAGAACTTCCGGTTAGGTGATGCATTTATGGTTAATGTTTATAACAATCATAATAATATTAAGCATTCAGTACGATTTATGCAATATGTAAATCAATATCTAGACATAAAAATGGGAATACATATGATAATCTCATTGTAGTGAAGAGCAAACTGTTTTTGATAATCAGTGTAGTTGAAAGTTGTTGTTCAGTAGTGTGAGGTCATTTTTTTTCACTCATTTTGACTCGTACTTGGTTAATAGGCTAAATGGTAATGGTAAGTAATATCAAGCTCGGCGGCTGAAATAGCAGCGTAAGAACCTTGCCGGTAGTAATTAGGCTCTGCAGTTGCAGTAGTGGTGCAAGAACCTCGTTTGGTGGTAATTAAGCACCGCGGATATAGTAGCAATGCAAGGACCTTAGTAAGATAGGCTTTGGGCTTCGCAGTTGCAAAAGCCCATTTATTGAACTTAGAAGCATCTTTATCATTTTATGAGTGACTACATAATCGATTCTCTTTGAAGCTACATGGATCTCTCCTCAACGACCTGTCCCCCGATTGCTTAGGCATTATAGTTTGATTAGATATTATAAGAAATTTTTTTTAGGCGTAGTTTCAATACGTTAAGAGTGGGTTTATAACCAATTAATTCGAATAGCATTGTTTGATTTGGAGATGTAATATTTCAATTATAGGAGGTTGGGCCTGTAATGATAATAGGCAGATTCCCATCTACTTTTCATAGTATTTTAATAAAGTCATTTGTCATCTGATTGAACAATAATAATTGCATTCTTGATAAATTTAGGATTAGCTATGGTTTATGATATTTTTCATAATTTTCGGGATTTTTTAACTGTCGGATTTTTGACTATCGGGATTTTTTATGTTGGGATTTTTTTGTCAGGATTATGACCTGTTGAGATTTCGCTTGTCGGGATTCAAACCAGTTAAAATGAACCATATATCTCTGAATATAAGCAAACTCTTCATTTTTGACTCGAAAAATGTGTAAAATTGCGGTTGATTATATTTGAAGAGATATGGCAAGTATAAAAACTTTATATTTATATACGATCTAAATTTTTAAAAGGAAAATTATTATTTTCTTGCAATTGAGCAAATCTTGAGTAGTCAGTTAAGTTCCGTTCCTGGTTTTGCGCGATGGCGTCGCGCAGCTATCTAGTTTTATTATAATTTTGGTCTAAATCAAACTTATGCATTTGTAACTTACATGAGTCACGTAACTTACATCGTTACATATAAATTACTTTGTAGGTAAGTTATCCCCTAAGCGTTTGACAATTTTTCAAATTGATAAACCTTACAAATTTTTCAATCATTAACGTTAAGTTTTGGAATTTCGTATTTCGGAAGAAGTTTCAGGTTTCGGATAGGGTTTCGAGTACAGGTAGGAACGTCCCAAATATGGAAATGGCACAATTGTTAAAAATTTTTTTATACGTTTTACAATATTTTTTTTTGGAAGCTCGGGTTCCGTTAAACGGGGTAAATTATAAATGAACTTTAAGCTCTCGCCTTACAACATATTCGTTTAATCTCACATCTTTCTTATTAGGTAATTAACGACCACTACGTTGATATAATTCACAACGACAATGTTATGTAATTAATAACGTTATTTCAAATACAATTACTTTTTTAAGCGTATTAAGCAAGGACTTATTAATTTGGTTATCGGTAAATTTCGGTAAATGTAGTTTGTCGGACTGATCCGTGTCGATTTATGTAGTTTGATTGGCAAATTACTTGATCACATGACTGGAATCCAGCACAAAATCATGCTAATTGCTCTACCAGAGTCCTCGCTACGTTTCGGACAATTATGGGTTGATCACCTTGGCATTACAAGTTGGACGATTGTGATTATTATCAGCTTACCTTTTATTGTTGTGAGTTATTTATGCATTAAGGTTAACGTGACATACAGTATTTGGACATATTCGGAAACGATAAGACGCATTGGTAAAATCTTAGAAATGCGTTGGGGAATATAGCAATATCAAGTATTATATTAATAGTTTATTATATCAAGTCTATTACATCAAAGACTCGTTCCGACACATGTCAATTGATAATCGACGTAAATTGCAAATGATCATAACATTTTGCATCTTTGGGTATACATGTGAATTTAGTATTTAAACCAAGTTTAATTACGCTCATTATTATTATTTTTTTATACCGATTGCGAAACGACCAATTTAGTTTCTAATTTGAGAATTATGAGAAATGACGCGGTACGCATATACAATATCATAATAAAGTAAAATTATGGTTGTTGGTTTAATTGTATAGAGAAGCACGGACCCTTAAGTTCAGTCCCTCTATCAGAACTATTAAAGTATCTGAACGTTAAATTTTTTGAATCACAATTTACAAATCCTTTTCGGTCAATGATGCAAACAAAATTTCCTTTATCTTCTTTATCCTGTTTTACCCCATTATCAATCTTATTTTTATCATAAAATAGGTATGTATTTTTATAAGTAGTTAAATTCCAATGCCACTGCCTTTTCCATGATTTTTCTAATTTTGCATCTCCAATCTTAATACAGCTAATATAATGATAAAATCGAAGCATTAAAATTTTATAAATAACATTTTTTAAGTCAGAAATTATTAATATCAACAAACCTATAATTTATGGAAAGCTTTGACTTGTCGGAATTCTTAAATTCATATTCCTTACATGATTTGATGTCATAACCGAACAGAGATGCTGTCAATGTACCACTATTTGAAAAACGAATGCCTATTGCAATATCAGACATGTCAAAGGAATCAAAGGAATCAACTTCTTGAACGCATGAAATTAAAGGAAAATAATCTTCCGTATGTCCAATTTCAATTGGATTATTTTTATTGTCAATACGTTTACTACAATTCTTCATAAATTTGGGCTCCGTATAATCAACTTTCTCAGGATAACCGACAATTATACATCCAATCTTTAATTCGTCGTGCTCTGTTGTATGTTTTTTAACATTGTGAATTAATAGTTTATGCTCTTTTTTATTTTTTACCAATCGAATAGAATAAACGCTTTTCCTCCTCTTCTTTACGACAGAGAAGTAAATTTGATTATCTTTATTCTTAAGGTAATTATTCAATTCCTCGGGTAAAGACCATAATAAATAATCTGTTTGATTCTCGCTATTGATGTTCGTGATTTGAATAATTTTTCTTTTTATAATACTCTTTCCTAAAATTTTCTCAATGATTCGTCTGCGTTTTTCTTTGCTTAATAAGTTAAAAACTGGCTCAACCTCATGTTCAACAACTTCCCAATTTTTCTCATCAGATAAAGAGGTTTCCCATTCTTTTAAATCATTTTCGTTATGAATTTCCATATCTGTCCCGCCTACTCTATTAAATTTTTTAGCTTCAATAATCTGGTTATGAGATACTTTAAAGTCTATTTTATTCTCCACTGAAGCATTTGCAGTAACTCCATAAGCGCCACCACCAACACCTACAGATGCTTGGTTAGACCTTGATTCATTATGCCCCGAATTGTCATGTGTTTCGTTACTTGTCAACTTTCCTCCAAGAAAAAGTTTTTTTATATAAAATTTACCATATTTTTCATAAAACGCTTGTAACGCTTGTATTGTTTTTTCATGATCATGATCATTATCATTATCATTTTCATCGAAACCTAAAATTTTATCTATTTCATTTTCTAACTCTTCTTTTAACTGTGCCTCTCCTAAATTTAATACTGCTTTTACAACGAGGAAATTGTTACACAGATGTAAAATATCGAGATTATCACTGATTTGTTTTTTAGTACTCAGAGCGTATTGATTGCTAATGGAAGTAACATATGGGACTGCAATTGCAACTTTTCCATTGATAGAAAACTGCCTGTCGTAGGATATAGAAGAAACTTCTTTTTCAATTGTACTATTAATTTGGTTACACTTTATGACGCAGTTACATTTTCCATTACATTTAAATTCAATCACATCCTCGACGGTTTTGTTGTTAATGTCCTTTTCATCATTTAAGCAGCGTTTCAAACTATAGTCAGCTATGTATTTTTTGCATGTTTTAAGTTCTTTAACTTTTAGAGTGTCGCCATCATTATACTTCAGCATAAATAACTTGAGTTTGTCTTCGTCCTTTTGGGAAATCTCCGCCTCATCTTTTGTCATAAATACCATATGCTCATCAATACGAATACCATTGCTTTCAAAATCTTGTCGAATCTTGCTCAATGAATCGTTTAGTTTACAACAATGCAATTTCGTTTCGCCTTTGATTTGAATGTTTATGCTTATTTGAATTTCTTCAAGACATCTAGAACTACTAGAACTATCCAAATTTTCAACTTTATCATTTTGCTTTGAAAGATTTTTGAGAAATTGTTGAATAATATGAGAAGACATTGTATATAATTTATAATAAAGAAGGCTGAAATTTAAGAATCTTAAATGAATTTAGCTCGTTAAAAGTCTTTTGTTAGATCTTTATAAATTAAATTTAACGTCTTATCTAGTGTATCGTATGACGACTTCTATTATTATTAAAATTCATTTTACTATTATTAACGTTTACGAAATTATATAAATTAAATGCAAATAAAATGCAAATATCCTAGCTAGTTGTCTAAAAATTTTTCTGGGTACACGAAATTTAATTGGGTCATTTTCCTGAAATTTAACACCCTAGAAAGGCTCATTCATAATTGTGAAACGCAAATCTATCGAATTTATATTTTGCTCTATTTGATGGCCATTAAAAAGGCTTCTTGTATCACGTAATTGATCGCCTCTTTGATTTACGGTGCTCTGATAGAGCTCTACAAAACCCAGCAAGAAACGAAGTACACTAGACTTGGTAAATTTTATAGATTACGTGTTGATTTGTTAACAAAAATTATAAATTTAATATACATTCTGTGACAAGGTTTAGTTAAATTTTTTTTTAATTTTTCACTCTCGAATTTTTCATCATCTAGATGAGTTGATAATCGCTTAAATTAAAGCGATGATATGTTGATAACTACCTATCTAAAATCGATAAAAAATTTTTATTTAATTCTATAAATTCATTGCAGCATAGAATTAAAGTAAAAAAAAAATTATCGATTTTATATATATAGTTATCCAGTTATCATCGCTCAAAATTCAAATAATTATTTGAGTGATGATCTTGAGTAACTACCTAAATTTAAATTAGTAAAATTTTGTTTATTTTTATTTTATGAATTCCTAGAACTAAAATTAAAAAGCGTATTAATTTTAAATATGTAGTTATTGAAATATCATAGCTTAATCCAATTAAATTTCGTGTAATCAAGAGAATTCTTAATTTAAATACAATGTTTGACAGAGACGACCAATAAAATTTAAGATTTGAAGGTCCCATGATAACCTGCAAACAATGTAACAATGATTGATAGTAGTTCTTTGTTTCGAACTTTATCGCATTTTGATTTTCTAGAATAATAATTCTGCATCATACGACAATTGCTTCATCGTGACGGGTTAGCCTTTATTTAATTACCCTAAATTTATAAAATCTACCCTTATATAATATTTCAAGTTAAATAAAGAACCGTAAAAATTAGTTTGTCTAGTTAGGTTTGGTGACTTAAATAAAAAGGGTCTTTAAATAGTATCGGAGCACTATTCAATTTTAGATTCTAGCATCTTTAAAAGTATCTAGATACTAATCTGGTAATTTATTATGTTCATTATCTGAATCAAAATGATTTCATAATACCGGTGTTCCGAAAGTCCTTAAACAGTCCCTCTTTTTAAGTGACCTTGTGCCCGTTATATTATGCAAATATGCATACTTCGCATAAAAATATATATATATATTTTTTAGATTATGGTTTGCGCAAGTCTACAATGGATAGTCCGTAATCAGTGCTATTGCATACTTTGCATAATGATTGTAACAGGTTAGTACAAGTATACAATGCATAATCTGCGCATTAATCTTTATTTGTACACATGTGTCAGTGGGGCGACGCTGACCTTTTATACAATTTAAAATAATTCATTTTCATTATAGTGACCTTTCGACATCCATGAATACTAATTAAAATATTAACATAGTACATTAAGCTCTAGGTAGTCTATAAAATTTCGTGTAATTGGTAATTTTTTGAAAATTTTTATATACCAAAATTCAGTGTCATCTTAAATTTCAATAAACTTAACATGGTTTATTGTGTTTAGGACCCTCAAAAAAGAAGTACTACCAATCAGTGCTGCAATCTGCAAAATTTGTTCAGATATAGTATATTATTTGCAATTAGCAAAAAATTTCGGATAGGAATTGAATATTTTATAGAATTGGTAATTTTTATAATTTTTATTGGAAGACGTCTAATGAAAGTTGCAAGTCATGTTGTTATTGGGTAAATTCGGAGATGTGGACAATAAATTATGAACACTCTTAGTCGGAAAGATACAAAATGCATACTAGGATCAAACAATTAGGTGAAAACTTTAATAAAGTTATGTGTTTATTTAGTATGACAAAAAGTCATAATTAGGACCAACAATCGGTAAAGTGTAAAGCCGATTTCTTTTATTTATAGATTGGTGAAAACTTTAATAAAGTTATATGTTTATTTAGTATGACAAAATGTCAAACTTAGAACCAACAATCGGTGAAGTGTAAAGCCGATTTATTTATTTAAAACTTTAATAAAGTTATGTGTTTATTTAGTATGACAAAAAGGCATATTTAGAACCAACAGTCGGTAAGGTTTAAAACCGACTTCTTTTATTTATAGATTGGCGTAAACCTTAATCTAATCATAATTCCGAAATACTCACACACAACTGTGCAACTTACTACAGTCAGACCTCTCTAAATGCATAGCGTCGGGACCATAGTAAAAAATTGAGAAAATATGCATTTAAAGAGGTTATGCATTTAGGGAGGTGTAATAGGGATTCGATGCCCTTAACATGGTAGTAAGTTACTTAGAGAAAAATCAGAAGACTTTTTAGTGACTTTCGAAACATCCTGATATTATAAACTCTCAAAATTCACCTGTTAATATTTCTTCAGTATATTCTCTTTGTATTTAGTACACATTACTGGTTATATTGACATCTGCGGAACTACATCCGGCTATAACAATTTTTTAAATTTTATATTCAAAAAATTTTTAGAATTCGCATTACAAAGACAAACTTCAAACAAAAAAAATGGATAAATTCGTGGAAAGTTTAAATTTAAATTATATGTGTCGTTATGAAAACCTAGATTTTAAGCCAGAAATTAAATTTAAGAGGAATAATAATCCAGTTTTAGAAAGTTTTACCGAAATTAAAGTATACACACCAGACAAAAAAGCAGACAATGCATGGAAATCTGTATCATCGAGTGTTAACGTTAGTGAATCTGTATCATCGAGTGTTAACGATAGTGAATCTGATTATCTGAATAAAACAAAAATTCTTATTCCACTTTTTAAAATAAAATTTAATGACGAAAATGACGAACTGTTTAAAGGTCATGAGAACTTATTTGTTCCAATGATAGCATGGATTGGAGGGTTTTTAGTTATTAAAAAGTATCCTGAAGACCATTTTGAACAGCACGTACTGCAAGCATGCATAAACTATGCAATAAACAATACCCAAGCAGAACAAGAAATTTCATTTCAAGACCTTGGAATCCCTCTCAATATTGAAGGTTTAAATTGTGATGAACATATTGATGAAATGAATAAATTGGTATGATTAATTTATTATCAACATATCTTTGCATTATGTTTACAATGTCAGAGAATAATTTTTATACGTTAATATTTATTTTTATATTCTAATCAAAATTGTTCAGCATAAATATATTGAAGAACTGTATGACTTTAAGTATGCTTCCGTAATCGCATATGAGAAAGTCATTAGCCCATCTGATAAAGGTATAAAGCATGATCTTCTGGTACCAGGAATTTCCAATCATAAAGTATATAGTATGGATGAATGGTTACAAGACAACGTATTTTTGAAGATTCCAAAATATAAATTAGGCCATGGGCTAGTGATCTCCTCCGATGGTGTAGTTATTAGTAAGAAACCTGCAAAAAAAATTTCAATTTCATCAATCAGAAGGATCCGAAAAACTAAAAAGGAATGTTTCATTGAAATCAGCAATGATCAATCACCAAATACTTCTCATTATCGTTATAGAATTGTTAATGAGCAAATTGAATTTACATTATCTAATAAGGAGCCAACAGAAATGTTTGAAAAAGCCATTGATAGAGCATTAAAATCTAAAGCCGAATATCGGTATGAGAAATTGACGGATGTATTTTTAGAATATGGTCATGTAATTTGCCAAAAGTTCACTATGGGAAAAGTAATTGATGCTTTGTCGAATAAAAATAAATTGCCAACTGAAGGAAAAAAGAATAATTTGCCAAATGAAGAAAAAAAGAATAATTTGCCCAATGAAGAAAAAAAGAATAATTTGCCCAATGAAGAAAAAAAGAATAATTTGCCTAATGAAGAAAAAAAGAATAATTTGCCTAATGAAGAAAAAAAGAATAATTTGCCTAATGAAGACGGATCAGCGATTTCAGAAGAAAAGAATACTTATGTCAACGACTCCTGGTCCACTGACCTTTCTAAAAAAGATCTTAAGTCATGGCATGTAGTAGATAAATACGAAATGATTCCTATTACTAACCTCCTTAATGAAGCAACTCAGCAAGAAATTGAAAACATTATAGAAAATAAATCAGAAGAGGAAGATAAAAATTGCGAGATCACTAGATTTAAGCATGAAAAAATCCAGAATGAAAAGTCGTATTTCAAATTTGCTGGGACAGCAGAGACAATTGATGAAAAAAAACCTGATAAAAAGTTAAAAAATCATATTATAAACTTTGTAAACCGGATCAAAAAAGGTGAATATTATTTAGACAATACTTTTGAATGCGTAATTAAAGAAGAGCCAGAAGAAGATAATCATTCTGAAATTAATGGATACGCAAAGTTCAAAGATTCAGAAAAGGATAATGACTATAAAGGAATGAATAATCTTGGGTATTGTTTTGAACATGGAATAGGAATAAAGAAAGATATAGATAAAGCATTTAAATTGTACGAAAAATCCGCTCTGAACAAAGACAGTAATGGAATGAACAATTACGGACATTGCTTTGAAAAAGGAATTGGGACTAGTCCAAATTTAGGGAAAGCATTTCATTATTACAAGGATTCTGCCAAAAAAGGAAATAAAATAGCTCAAAACAATGTTGGATATTGTTATTACAAGGGAATCGGCGTCTCACCAGATATAAACAAAGCATTTAAATGGTATTTGAGGTCTGCTAACAAATACAAACAAGAACCTATAGATGCTTGTTAGTAACTCAATTATTCTAATTTCTTTTGGTTTTAATTTTAAAATAATTTCTCACTAAATTAGCTATCTTTTTTTAAAAAATTTATATTTACACAACCAGATTCATTCAAAGATAGGATCTCTAAAACTGGCGCCAATAACGCTGACGTTCCTAAAATTAAAATTCATGAGGAACAAACTGTCAATGCTAATGATTCTGTCAAAAGTGACGCTTCTGAAATTAATAATTATGAGGAGCAACAACATAAGGTTATTACTAAAAAAGTTAGCAGCACGAAACTATCTACCCAGGTTGTTGAGAAGATAATTGAGAACAATAATCCGTAATATTTGAAATTAATGATCTTTATTTAACAAATAATAATATTTTAAAATTTTACCAATAAAACCACTTTTAAAGCTTTAACAAATAAAAACTACATGTATACTCGCATATTTCGTGTAACATTGCATAACACGCGTACAATCATAGTATATAATTGCGTATTAATATAACATTCGTGTATACAATAAAATCGAGGGGTCTAATACATTTTTTGTATGTGCCTGACAGGTCACTATGTAAGTGCTGCCGAGGAAAGAGGAAAGTTTGGATTTTCAAGTTTATCGTCGATTTTTTTTACCGGATCCAGCCCGGATTTGGATATATATGAAATGTGGTTATATGCCATATCAGTTATTTGTCATCATCAGATTTTTAAAAGGCTGAATTCTACAAAATATAAATGATATAATTAAAGTCTAAAGCCTTATTTTCCTTTATTAGCACTTATAACGGTTCTTGTGTATTCATGTAACAGGCAACATTAATATATGATGTTTGTTCTTAACATATCAGATATAGCCCGTCGCTTAACGATGGGCTCTAATACTATATTATTTTAAAAGTAACTTATTATAAAAGTTATTTTGGTTGTAATTATTTTTGCCGCCCTTGATTATCTAATTATAATCAGATTATAGAATTTAAAAATTGGTTTTCACGTGACTTTTATAAATCACGTGATTCACACTTTGATATTAACTTCCCCTCTCTAAATGCAATCTCACTAAATGCAACTCTCTCTAAATGCATGTCTTTGTTTGGCCCAACTTATATAATCTCTAAATGCAAGATTTTTTATTGAACCTCTGGCTGTGCATTTAGAGAGATCTAACTTTGATACTATTGCAATTTGAAAAATTGTAAGGTAGCATAAAATTTTGAACAATATGTCCCAGGTAAATCTTTAGTCTTTATAAATATTCAGATATATCAATTAGCATTTTACTGTATCAGTCTCTAATTGTATTGTAAATTATAATATACGTTTAGCATCAAGAATAATGTGCATCTCTACGTTTAAGTTAGAGATCTCTTTCATTCGATCCCGCCATTCTAATAATATTTTTATCTCGTTTTTTATAATTTAAAAATCTAATAATAATAAATGCAATCAATGCTCCAAACAATAAAATACTTCCAGCCACACCAATTCCAACTCCAAGATATAAATTATTATTATCATTATTTTGATTAGTAGTACTTTTTGGCTGGCTTGAATCTATATTTAGATTTGCTGAAGTAACCCAGGTGTAATCTCGTATGTCAAGAATATAAATCTTATTAGAGAATCTTACTGTTATTGTAGTCTGGCCTGAATATGTCAAGATTAAATAAATTTAATAATTTTAATAAATTTAATAGCCTATTACTGTACTATAAATCAATGAAGTACTTACCAAATGCAATAATCATATAATTTTGATATAATGCAGCAGAATGAAATGCGAGTGATGGAGGAGCATTTGTAATTCCAGAAACGCTTGGAATAGACCACTTCCAAGTATTAGTATTTAATATTGCGATATCTGAAAATATATTATCAAGGTAGTTACTAGAATTTATCGTTGCACCACCATATAGAATAATATTTCCGTCCTGGGCTATCAAAAAATGTATTAATAGTTGTAAAAAAAAAAAGAATGTATAAATTAGAGTTTGGAACTGGTTTTAATTTTCACACGTTAAAACTGGTCGATTTTGACATACGACAAATAAAACCAGTACAAAACTCTAGTATAAATTTATAATTTTTGTATTGATACTAATATGTTCAGCTTACATAAAACAGTAGTATGACCCAGACGAGGTAAGACAGTGGAACCACTAGCAGCCTAACCAGAACAAAAAATTAGGTTTAATATTTAACAACAAGAATAATAATTAATTATATTATTACTTTAGTAGACCAGGTGTAGGATTTTGTATCATATGTTCGAATCTACATTTGGTATTATAGTATTAAGTAAAGGCAACGTTTTAAATGTTTGAAAATAAAAAATTATCTAAGTCATACCTGATTCATACTAGCAAAGTAGTATCCATCTTCGCGCCCACCAATATAAATAATAAGACCATTTGATAATAATGTAGCAGTATATTCAATATTAGTAAGGGATTGGGATTGAATTTGGGTTGACCAAGTCATGGTAGTGATATCAAGTATATTCATATCATTATACCAATTAACTATTGTGCTGTTATAATTTGCTCCCCCAAAAATAAAAATATTTCCGTTATTATCAATAACTGATTGAATACTTTGACGAGTCGCAAAGCTAGAATTAAAATTATTAATACTTGGCGTTGTCCATTTTGAAGTCTTAGAATTAAATACATATGCTGATGATCTATATATATAACGACTTGTATTATCCAAAGTAAATGTCCTTCCACCAACTAAAAATACAGTGGAATTATCAATAGGACTAAGATATGAACTACCAAAAACATATCCTACTGGCATTCCAATATCATTGCGCCATGGTGGTGTTGTTATGTTAAATGAATTTGACAAATCAAGATACCAGACTTCATTAGAGCTATAAGCAGTTGCAGTTGACCCACCGAAGAAATAAAGTTTATTACCAACTAATGTGCTACTTTGCAGAAATCTAGCGTTAGGACTATTCTGACAAATAACAAGATAACATACTGAGCCAAATATTATAAAAAAAAGAACCTTGTAAAGAAAATTCATATTAAAATCTTAAGGTAATTCAGTAATTCAAAATTAATTTATTTCGAAAACAAGTGAATTCTAATCAGAAAATAAAATAGAAATATTTCTTTATTGATATTTTTCATAATATAAAAAAAATAGAATTTATAAATCTCGGTTCGATACCCTTGTCATTAATTCTGTGCTTTATGATTTTTTCAAAATGGTTGAATGGTGTAACATAGTACTCCGCAAAATCAAATCAAATTTTGAATTTGATTCAAATATTTGAAATTATTTGTTCAAATTAATTAAAAATTTGATCAAATAA
>CAJVPZ010002150.1:0-12952 GCA_910592135.1 Racocetra fulgida | reverse complement strand
TAAAAAATAAATCAGAGCTAAAAAAGTGCAAAAACGCAGGCAAATTTGCCTGCGTTCTACTACAATCTAAGGGATAGATGACAAACCAGGTAATAAAGAAAAAGATAAGAAAAAGAACTCACGAACTGATTGGCTTAGAAATAAGCAAATTATAGTCTATAATAGAGCTGAAATAGATAACTACTTGAGCAATGCTTTTGAACAAATCATATACCAAGTAGAAGAGAGAGAAGGTAAGACTAATGCTTGAGAATATATTTAGGCAGTAATTGTATATCCTTTACAATTTGGAGTTCTTCTTTCACAAATAAGCACCTAGGACCATTATAAAGTTTATAAAGAACTGGTTAATTTTCTTTTATTAGATAAGAATCAATTGTAAAAACTTCAGGAGACCAATTGCAGTTAGTTGCACGATGTCTTCAACTTTCTAATTTACTAGGTTCTAAGAGATGACGAACTTCAGTATAGTCAGATAAAAGTGGTTTATTATACTCAACTGGTCTCCTATATTTTACGGCTGGTTCTGCAAATATTTTTTCACTTTTTAAAGCTCTTTTTACTACTTCATTAGGAGACATTCCTATTAACTTGGTAGGTGTATTATTAAAAATATCATTATTGATTCGAAGACCTCTTACCCAATCTCTAGATCTCTTAGTTAATGGTAAATATAGATCCTTAGCATCTTGATGGAAAAAAGCATATTTCTCAAATTCTTGATGATCACGCTCAGCAATAGCAACACCACGTTTAGAGTTTGCATATTGAATTTTTATACTGTGTCTAAGTAATAAATTCTTACATTCACCTATATATTCAGTACCTCTATCAACAATAAAAGTTTTTGGATAGTTAAGAGAGCAGTTGGGATCATTATAAATTTTTTGAATCGCCTTAGCCATTAGTGCAGATGATTTATTAGTCAATGCAAAACTACACCTAGTTGCAATATCTTTAATAACACCTCTATACTTGTAAATTCGTTTGCTTACTTTATCATAAGGCATAGGCATAGTATCAGATTGGTGAACTTCATTTAAAACTTGAATACTATTAAAAGATGCATACTGAATAAAACGTAGTCGAGGTTTATGAATTTGATACAAGGCTTGCTTATTTAACCAATTACATACATTAGCTAATGAAAAATTATGTCCAGCCCTTCTACATGCATCCTGCATTTTTTCAGCAGTCTGATAATATCCTTCAGGTCAGTAATATAGTTTTTGCAAAGCAATCTTTCTATCCAAATTATAGGCTTTTTTCAAGTCAATATAAATTACAGGTTTTTTCATTCCTTTGTTTTATTATAAAGGTAAAAAATAATGGAGGAGTTACAACAAACTAATCAGGAGCTTCACGAAGTAATCTCACAATTGGCTCAATCAAACAGAGATATTGAAAAACGCATATACAACTTGGAAAGAGCTATTGGTATACGCGAAGAGAGAATTTGATTTCTTGAAGAAGAACTAAATAATGCTATCAAACTTTCTAGACAAGACAAAGAAGAATTGTTAGAAAAAATCTCAAAACTCAAAAGAATTGTCCGCCAACTCAAAGAAAAAAATAAAAAGAAAGACAAAGAAATCACTAATAAGAATAAATTAATAACAGAGTTTAATGAACGAAAAACAAAATTAAAAACCAGAATTCGTGAAATATCAAAATTTGCAGGTAATACACCTAAAGCACAAGATTATACAACCAGATTAGTAGATGAGAATGAATGCCTTAAATGAGAAATAAATACAGTAAGAACTAATTAAATAAATAAGATTAACAAAATAACACAGCAAAAAAACCATATTACAGACCTTTTTTGTCAAAATTTTGTATTAGCATTATTGAGATATCGAGATAAGTTAGAACTTATAAATACCCGAGAGGCTTTACAAAATGCACAAGTATGGAATTTTAATGAAAACGAATCTAACTCTAATGAAAATTCTTTAGATATTTATAATTTTGATCAAAATTTAGATATAGGTACAATAGCTAAATTAGCTGATGCTATAAACCGATCTTTAAATAGCCATATGTAGAACTGTTTTAACAAATCAAATTAAAAGATTAACAAGATCAATTTGACATAAATACACTAATCTACAACAAGATCTGGTAAACGTACGATAGGACCAAGATATGTACAGGCAGGAGCAAGATCAGGCATTGCTTGATCTTCAGCAGTTGCGAACTAATGCTCAGAATTAAGTAAACAGAATGATAAATAATATAGCAAAAAAGCAAATGCATATTGGTGAATTGCTATGTAAAAATTTTGCTTTCTGGTTATTGTATCAGCGAAATGTCCACTATCTACAACAATGCAGAGCTGATAGAGGTTTGCTAGAATATAATAGGGATAGGTTATATGAACGATATGAGAAGTGGAAAAATAAGACTCATACAGAATGCCAGAATATTTTAATTTTAAATCAACAAATTTTGGCGCTTTATAATAATCCACCAAATCAAAGAAATATGGCATTATCCGTAGGATTTGTACAACCAGAATTTTATGGCAGTGATGAAGATCATAAAGATTTCGTAGATAGGTTTATATCATATATTACCTTGGCTAGAATAAATAATAATACAAATATTCTCACTATATTAGATTGATCCCTAAAAGAAGAAGCAAGAGAATGGTATCATAAAGAATTTGACAATAAAAATTGGGAGTTGGAAAATATACTTAATAACTCTGATATAGATATAACAATAGCACATATTTGAGGCACTAATGCTGTAGCTATAACAGGTGCAGTCGCTTCTTTCCCAAATGTTCTACTTGGACTTACAGATGCACAAATTATCTCTGCTTGAAATGTTGCTAAAGATTGGACAATAGCAGAAGGACGTTCAACTAATGCAGTACCAGTTTCACCAAATGCTGGAGGAGGTGTTTCTGTTATTCTAGCAGGAATACGATCTGGACAAAGGCTTTGGTAGATGAAAAAACATTATCTAACTGCTAATAAATATGTAAAGATGCTAGAAATTGGAGCATTAAGACAAGGCGTATATCTTCATTCTAGGCAAAAATTCAGAAATATGGTGATCAACTTGGTTATACTCCAGCACAGAAGAAAACCTATTTCTTATCTGGAGTTAGACCTGATATTAGAGATAAAATTTATAGAATTGGTCAAACAAAACCCATTAACGATATTATTGATAGTTTGGCAGAACTTGAATTATGCATGGAATATTACAACAGGTACCATCACAACCTCGCTATACACCTATTGCACCTGCTATCCCGGATGTTATATCATAACAACCGATATTCCCCATGGCTGATATACAAAAAATGATTCAAGATGCATTAGTATAGCAAAAAACTGAATACCAGTCTTTATTAGAAAAACAAAAAACTGATTTTCAATCACAAATGGCTAAGCAAACGCAAGTACCTGCATCTCAAACCGTTAAACCAGTTAGACAGCCAAGAGGTCCACCACCTTCATTACAAACAGAAGAAGGTATAGAAAATTATAACTTAACACAACATTTACATAATTTAGGCATATTTAGTACAGAAGATTTTGACAGAAATTATCCTATAAAGCCTTTTCAAAAACCTCGTCCAGAACGATTATATTCATCAAATCAGAATACTAGAATAGATAGAATAGAATTGAAAGTAGATGAAATCAGTCAAATGACATCTCAATTCGGAAGAATGATACTTGATAATCAATCAAAAAAACCTGTAGCTAAATCAAATTCAACATTTTGATACTTTCCTCTTCTAATACCTTCCCAATCCCAATATACATCTCCTGATTCAGATGATAATGAGGATGAAGAAGGTGGATATAATGAGAAAAAGAATAGATAGCATGCTCCATCTCAGTCAAAAAAAAAAACAGATACCGGTAAATGTAAAAATGCTTCCAGAACTTAGTCAGCCTGAAACATACGATGAACTACTGCCAAAGCTTTCACCGGCAATGCGTAAAATGTGTCAGTTTCATATAGTTCAGGAGAAGAATTAAAATTAGATGAATGGTTTTCGTTATTGCAATACTTGCATTGTAATATAAATGATCTATTGATCACTAATTCCTTTATAAATAGCGAAAGTGAATTCAGGGGAGTGAATAATGCAATAATTAATGCTCTGAGATGGAAAGCTGACAAGCCATCTGACTTTGCTATAAAAGGTAATTTCAAACACATCACTGAATCATTTTTTGTATATCAGCCATGGGAAATACTGGTTGTTGTGATATAACATCCGGGATAGCAGGTGCAATAGGTGCATGGCGAGGTTGTGATGGTACCTGTTGTAATATTCTATAACATAATTCAAGTTCTGCCAAACTATCAATAATATTGTTAATGGGTTTTCTTTGACCAATTCTATAAATTTTATCTCTAATATTAGGTCTAACTCCAGATAAGAAATGGGTTTTCTTCTGTGCTAGAGTATAACCAAGTTAATCGCCATATTTCTAAATTTTTGCCCAGAATGAAGATATACTCTCATATATACCTTGTCTTAATGCTCCAATTTCTAACATCTTTACATATTTATTAGCAGTTGGATAATGTTTTTTCATCTATCAAAGCTTTTGTCCAGATCGTATTTCTGCTAAAATAACAGAAACACCTCCTCCAGCATTTGATGCAACTGGTACTGCATTAGTTGGATGTTCTTCTGCTATTGTCTAATCTTCAGCAACATTTCGAGCAGGAATAATTTGTGCATCTGTAAGTTCAAGTGAAATATTTGGGAAAGAAGTGACTGCACCTGTTATAGCTACAGCATTAGTACCTCGAATATGTGCTATTGTTGCACCTATACCAGAGTTATCAAGTATATTTTCTAACTCCCAATTTTTATTGTCAAATTCTCTATGATACTATTCTCTCGCTTCTCCTTTTAGGGATCGATCTAATATAGTGAGAATATTTGCATCATTATTTACTCTAGCCAAGATAATATATAATATGAACCTATCTATGAAATCTTCATGATCTTCATCACTGCCATGAAATTCTAGTTGTGCAAATCCTACAGGTAATGTTATATTTCTTTGATTTGGTGGATTATTATAAAGCGCTAAAATTTGTTGATTTAAAATTAAAATATTCTGGTGCTTTGTTTGAGTCTTATTTTTCTACTTCTTATATCGTTCATATAACCTATCCCTATTATATTCTAGCAAACCTCTATTAGCTCTGCATTGTTGTAGGTAGTGGACATTTCGCTGATACAATAACCAGAAAGCAAAATTTTTACATAGCAATTCACCAATATGCATTTGCTTTCTTGCTATATTATTTATCATTTTGTTTACTTGATTCTGAGCATTAGTTCGCAACTGCTAAAGATCAAGCAATGCCTGATCTCGCTCCTGCCTGTACGTATCTTGGTCGCATCATATATTTACCAGATCTTGTTGTAGGTTAATGTATTTATGTCGAATTGATCTTGTTGATCTTTTAATTTGATTTGTTAAAACAGTTCTACATATTGTTGTATCATTTAGGGATCGGTCTATAGCATCAGCTAACTCAGCTATTGTACCTATATTATCATCAGGATTATACAAGTCTGGAGAATTTTCATCAGATTCGTTTTCATTAAAATTCCATGTCTGTGTGTTTTGTAAAGCTTCTCATATATTTATAAGTTCTAACTTATCTCAATATCTCAATAATGCTAATGCAAAATTTTGACAAAGAAGATCTGTAATATAGTTTTTTTGCTGGGTTATTTTGTTAATCCTATTTATTTGATTAGTTCTTACCGTATTTATTTCTCGTTTAAGGCATTTATTTTCATCTACTAATCTGGTTGTATAATCTTGTGCTTTAGGTATATTACCTGCAGATTTTGATATTTCACGAATTCTGATTTTTAATTTTGTTTCTCTTTCATCAAACTCTGTTATTAATTTATCCTTATTAGTAATTTTTTGTCTTTCTTTTTATTTTCTTCTTCAAGTTGGCAGACAATTCTTTTGAGTTTTGAAATTTCTTCTAACAATTCTTCTTTGTCTTGTCTAGAAAGTTCAATAGCATTATTTAGTTCTTTTTCAAGAAATCGAATTCTCTCTTCACGTGCATCAATAGCTCTTTTCAAGTTATATACGCATTTCTCAATATCTCTGTTTGATTGAGCCAATTGTGAGATTACCTCATAAAGCTCCTAATTAGTTTGTTGTAGAGACATAGTCTCATTGCTTTGCAATAACTCTTTCATATTTTTTATTACTATAATAAAACAAAAAAATGGTGAAATCTGTAATTTATATTGACTCACAGAAGGCCTGTGATTTGAATAAGGAGATTACTTTGCAAAAAATTTATTATAGGCCTAAAAGTTATTATCAGACTGCTGAAAAAATGCATGATGCTTGTAAGAAGGCAGGATACGAGTTCACTTTGACTATAATAAAAAATTGGCTTAACAAGCAGGCCTTACATCAAATCTATAAACCTCGGCCAAAATTTATCCAATATGCTTCTTTTAGCAATATACGAACATTAAATAAAGTACACCAATCTGATACTACACCTATGCCTCATGATAAAGTTGGCAATCAAACTTATAAATACCAGAAAATGATAAAGGATATTGCAATTAAATATCAGTGCAGCTTTGCTTTGACTGATAAAACAGCTATACAAATGGCTAAAGAGATTCAAAAAATTTATGAGGATCCAAATTGCCTACTTAGCTAACCAAAAGTTTTAATCATGGATAGAGGAACCGAATATATGGGTGAGTGTAGAGATTTATTATTCAGATATGGCATGAGAATTCAGTATACTAAATCTAAACGAAGTGTGGCTATCACTGAGTAAGACCACCAAGAATTTGAAAAGCATATCTTTTTTTGCCAAAATGCTATAGACTTACATTTATCATTAACTGAAAAATCTAGGGAGTGGGTTGTCAACCTTTACATTAATGATGATAAATATAATAATTTTCCTATGAAATTAATATACATATCTCCTAATGAAGCAGTAAAAAAATCATTAGAAGGTAAGAAAATCTTTGCAGATCTGGTGATCAAGCACAAAAGGCTTGTAGGTTATAACGAACCCCTCCTATCATCTAATATTAAAGTTCAGCATCTATTAGAAACTGGTAAATTAGATGGTGGGAGAAGGAGGGTTACTGATTGTAACTGGTCTCCTGAAATTTTTTTGATCGAATTGTTTTCAAGAAAAAATAACCAGCCAGTTCTCTACAAGCTATGTGATGGTCCAAGATGCTCATTCGTGAGAGAAGAACTTCAAATTGTAAAGGATGTACAATTACTCTCTAGGTGGATATTGGGAGGAAACTGAATGCATACAAGGCACTTTTTATAAAAATTTCTAAGTCTACTACATAATAGGTGATTGTAATAAGGATTACTCCTTCTAGATAGCATAATTCTCTTTTTTCCTAATCACGCCAAATTTGTGCATCTAGATTCATTTGCCCTTGTGGATGAAAAAAAAGGATGATCTGGTAATGTTGGTTGCCACTGTATTCGAAGGCCAAGCCTAGCTCTTCATTATATCCATCTAGATATAAACCCTCTAAAAATTTAGGTTTTCTGGGCGAGAATTTTTGATTTAATAAATCCTCAAATATATATCAGCATGTTCTTTCTGGAACATTGGGGCAAATATTACACCATCAGTAATTCTGTTTCATATTTTTATATGGTGCCTCCCATTGATGGTTTTTCTTACACGCCCATAAATATGTATTAGGACCAACTTTAGCTAAGCATCTTCCTTCATGTCTTTGGGTATATGCTAAAGCTTTAGCATCAATCTTATTATAATCTTGCATTTTTATAATATTAGAATTTAACTTGGATATTTTAGTTAATTATACCTTGGGGGTATCACTTTTTTTCGAACTTGAGAGAAAAAAAGAAAAAAGAGTGTGAAACTATGGATGAGATCACTTTCTTGGAATACAAGCGAAATTTTGAGGCTAAAATGAAGGTCCCTACTACTCTATACAAAAAAGAATTAAAAAATTGATCTTTAGCAATCATTAAATATGCATAATTGTTATATATCTTTCAACAAGCAGGTACAAAGTATCAAGACAATATTATCTAGTTAAGTAGTAATTTTGGAAGAAGAGAGATTGCTACATATAATTACTATATATTGCCAAAAATAAGCTACGCCGAAAATAAGCTACTTTTCTCTTTTAGACAGGAAAAGTAAAAAATATCTTTTACCCAAAAGAAGCTACCCCATAAATAATAATCATAGCTACATAGTAAAGTCAAAATTTTACTAAGTAAATCGACTTACCTTATTAAGTGAAAGTTATTCAGGAGATCAAAATGCATATATTCTGAAAATTTCATATAAATCGGAGAAAATTTTATTAATTGACTTTTGCATATTACATTTCAACGAAACTTTACAAATTTTATTAAAATTTAAATTTGTTGAGCTTAAAAATCAAAAGTCAATTAGTAAAATGTTCTCCAAATTATATGAAACTTTCAGAATAGATGCATTTTGATCTTCTAAACAACTTTCGCTTAATAAGATAAGTTGATTTACTTAGTAAAATTTTTCGTAAATGATGAAAAATTGCTTTTACCCAATAATAAGCTACCTTCAATATTTTGATGCGATTTTTCTCAAAAAAAAGGTAGCTTATTTTCAGCAATATATGGTAGTCATTCATCTCAGATAAAAAGATTTTTGTCACCTTTTACAATAGATAAGAGAAAAAATTCAAATCAAAAATTAATACAAAGCATAGAGTAAGTAGCTGATAACTATTTTTGGGTCATGGTAGATGAATCTCTCACCTGATTTACGTGTTTCCTCTACTGAAATTTTATATAAATTACTAAAAGCATATAAGGTAAGGTAATTTATCTGATAACTATTTTTGTGATGTTTAATTTTGATCTCGATACAGTTTCAGTTAAGTGATAATCGCATTATGCATATGTGAAAGTATACTTTGAGTATTACTAGTAGAGATAGCTTATGCTGAATAATTTTGGGCCACAGAGGTAAAATTATTATAGATACATTGCAAAGCTATAAAATTATGCTTTTGTGGGTCACCAAGTCAAGTAAAAATGTGGGCCACAAAGGTAAAATTATTACAGATATATATATTATAAAATTATGCTTTTGTGGGTCACCAAGTCAAGTAAAAAAAGTGGGCCACAAAGGTAAAATTATTATAGATATATATATTATAAAATTATGCTTTTGTGGGTTACCAGATAGGGATAACAATTTGGCATTACGTGCTTTATCATCTGTGATATTCGAATGAATTATAACAGTTAGCAATTTGACACTATGTGCCTCATCCCTGATCAATACTCAAGTGTATTATAATAGTTAGCAATTCAGCACTATGTAACTCAAACCTGGAGAATTAACTAGAAAGCTGAGGTACTATGTGCCTGGTTCGGGCATAGCCCTCACATCGAGCCCACAAATAATGATATATAATTGAATATATCGTCAGATATATTTTTTTGCCTATGTGAGCCAACGACAAAAATCAGATACAGTTGCCAAACTAGTATACAATAGTTGGTGACCTGACGACAAAAATTAGCCACAATCATCATCCAAGTGACGTGAAAAATAGAAATCGAATGTCAAGCCACCTATATATCTTGATGGCTCTCAGATGATGATACAAATGTAATTTACACATCACCTGATCACATCATCATCATATATGTTAGAGTGATGACAAAAAATTGATTGTGTCATCATAAGTAGGTATCAGTCTGGGTCATAAGTAGGTACCAATCTGGGCTATAAGTAGGTAACAGTCTGGAGTAAGTTGATAACAGTATATATATACTGTTATCGACTATAGCACTTAAAAAGCTTAGTAAAAGATTCCATCAGCACATCTGAAGCTATAGATATAAGCTACAAATAGAATAAGAAAAGAGAAAAGGAATTTCAAAGAAGAATAAAAAGACAAAGAAGTGCAATAAGAAAAAGAAGAAAAGAAGTAAAGAAGATTAGGAAAATAAAGAAAATCAAAAGCAAATAAGAAAACAGAAAGACAAAAAGAGAAAATATACAAAAGCAGCAGCATTCAAAAATATAAAGAATCTAGTATAGAGTAATAAGAAACCAAATTAGTCTTCATGGATAAAATATAAAGTTAAAACAAATATAAATGTCAGTACTAACAAGGCAAGTAGTCATCAGCTTGTGACTGAAGAAAAATAAATTCTTAGTAAGTTAAGAATCTAGAGTGAGACTAAGAACTACTGAGGCAGGTCACATCTGAGTAAAAGTGTGAGTAAGTTTATATATGCTGACAAAATTATTTTAGGTTTCAGTGTATAAAATTAAAATTTGAAGATGAAATTGTTTTTGATCTATTTTACTTAAAAGACAAAATTTTTTGACACTTTTTTTGAAGAGACAAAATTATAAAGAATATAACTACCTAAATTAGATTTGCTCTTATATATAAAAAATTTTAAATTGCTCTAATAGAGACAAAATAGGAGTTTTTTAAAAATTTATTTCAGTGGTATGTATAGGTGAGTCTTTCATTTAGTTAGATTAACAATAGCTACAGATAGAAATATATAATTCTTAAATAGCTTCATCTCAAATAAACAGAGGCAGAATTGCTGAATTATAAAAAAAATTATATTATAGTAATATTTAATTTTATTTTATAAGAAAAAAATTTTAAATTCTTATAAAATAAAAATGTACTAATTTAGAAAAAATTTTTACTCAAAAAAATTATCTACTTATTTTTAGTGAACTCTTTAGATATTAATTTTAAAGCTATAGTTTTGATTACAAAATTATAGCTTTTATAAAGAATAACAATTATCATTATTACAACTTTTGCAACTTAGTTATAAAATTTAAACTTGTATTAAGATTAAAAATTTTTTATTTTTCAAAATATATTAAATCATAAAAAATATTAAAAAAATTTTAATAAAGCTATGCAAACTTAATTAATTAGTTTTTATAACCTAGCTAGGTTAAAATTTGAAAATTTGGAAAAAAAATTTTTGTATATTTTAATAATTAGGAAGATATTTTAAAAAATTTTTATAAATTTTTATATATATAATTTTTTAAAAAAAAGCCATTTGGCTGAGTCTGTTTAAAAGTTTCATGTTATAAAAACTAATATATTAAATTTGTGTGGCCTAATAAAAATTTTTAAACAATTTTATTACTTAAAAGTTTATTAATAATTTTTAAAAAAAATTAAGTCAAATTATATTTTATAATAAATATATAAAAGTTTTTAGCATCTCTGGCTGGTGATATCTAAGAGATGTTTAACAAATCTAATAGCCAATTAAAATGCATGATTTATATTTTTGTATAATATATTTATAATACAATAAGCGATCATCTTAGATCAGTTTGACAAAACTAATGTAATAACAAAAAGAGCAAAAAAGCAAAAATATAGAAAATATAAAAAATAGCCTTTTAAACCTATATCAGAATACTAATTAAAATATTGAAAAGATAATTTTATTTATAATACTTGCCTTTATTCTAACCTTATATTATTCTAATTCTAATAAAAATTAAATGACTGATTTTGATTTTAGATCAGAGTTATATAAGCTAAGTATCACCAGCTAGAGATGTCTATAATTTTTTTAAATATATACTCTATATATATATATATATTTTTTAACTTTAGCAGTTTTGCCAGTGATTCTTTATTAAAATTATTTTGTTGTAGGCTGTACAAAATATTAAGCTTAATATTTAGGTCTGACATCTTGCAATTGCTTTTAAGAGCATTTACAAGTAATCTCCTATACTAGACCAATAAATCTACAAGAAACATATTACATTAAATTAATAAAAAATCTGAAGATCATCTATTCTAGAAAGCCATATCAGACCACCACTCTACAATAGAATATCATTAATCTGATAACATCTTCTCATAGAGAAATGAAAAAAAAATACTAACACTAATACTAATATTAAAAAAGAAAAAGGAAAAAAACAAGTGTAAAAAAATCTGATAATCACAATTATAAGCCTGTATTGAGCTAACAAAAATTACATATTATAAGATAAAGAAGCTCTATATTTAACTCTATCCTAATAATATATCTAATCTATATAAAAAAAACAAAACTAGCAGATTTAAACTAAATTAGATTAAACTAGACAGAGTAGTTAAAAGGCATCATTAGTCTTAAAGTATTGTTTAAACAGTTTTTTAGTTGAGATACATTGTCTAATTGTGTTGTCTTTTGAATATACTTAATTGCTTAATCTAAACATCCATCAATTTTGTATTTACTGAAATTAAATACCTATTTTGAGAAATAAATAGAGATAGGCACTTTTGCATAATTGCATGGCTGCATGCATTTGTATGAATGCTGCATACTGCATGAAATTTTTTAAAATGCTGCATTTTGCCCATAAAATATTTTATTTAAAAATCCTACAAACCAGACCCAGTCCGGATTCAGTCTGAAGTTTGCAAACTAGGTTGTATTCAAATATAATTATATATATTTTTTGTGCTGAACGATTTTACTTAGTACATAAAGTTAGAATTAATTAATAAAATCTTGATAAATTTGAGATTTTGTAAAATTTTATTAATAAAATTCTACAAAATCTTAATATTCTCAAAATATTATTAATTAATTCTAACTTCATGCATTAAATAAATTTGTCCAGCATCTAAAAATACATTAAATCGGTAGTGTTGTTTTTATTTTGCTTGAAAGTTTAAGAAAAGATGCTTAATTTTGATTTTTTGATCAAAAAAAATCAAAATTAAGCATCTTTTCTCAAATTTTTAAGTAAAATAAAAACAACTCTATTGATTTAATGTATTTTTAGTTGCTGAACAAATTCTATTAGTAAATAAAGTTAGAATTATTTAATAAAATTTTGAGAATAGTAAGATTTTGTAGAATTTTATTAATAAAATTTTACAAAA
>CAJVPZ010002149.1:0-12953 GCA_910592135.1 Racocetra fulgida | reverse complement strand
TCTAAATGATAGCAAACAAGATAGCATAAATAATTGTTATCTTTTTGATATAAATTTGAGCAGAAGATTGCATTCTAGATATACAAAAAATGATATCATTGTGCTAGAATGACGACGCAAACACAAATTTATCGTCATTCGAGTGACGACACAAATGCAAATTTATACCCACTATGCCAAAATGTTATCCTTTTTGATATGAATTTGAGTAAATAAATGTGTTCTAGATAATTTTTATTAAACTGATGACACAAATGCTAAATTATATGCAAGATGGATATGGGTAGCGAAAATTGTGCCAGAACTCCCAAAATAGTCCTACTAACCTATGGCTATATTATAGGTTAAGTACATATATATATATATATATATATACTATATATACTGAAGTATTTATACTATTTTAATAATAAAACTCTACATATTGAAAAGCATAAATACAATTTGTCATGTGATTAGAAGAATATTGCTAGCCAAAAATGTTAGAAATTATTCAATTAAAGGGCTTTTAGTCTACAGAATACATTTAAGAATAATTTAAGTGAGATTATACCAAGTATCATTATAACAGCTGAAAGAGTAGGAAGCATTATTAGCCATCTGCTCAAAACAGGCTGGTGATTAAATAGAAAAATAGCAAAATCAGGATACTACTGTGTGTGATGAGAAGAGTTGGGATAATAAAAGAGATAATTGTAATGTTTAGTTGTGTTGAAAGAAGAAAATATATCGCAAATAAGTTATTTGTTGATTTTTTAAAATACTGATAGTAGCCATGGCTTTTAGTTATGTTGCGTTATTCATATGAAATTCTTGAAGTCTGATACCTCTTTCAATCCTAACTATTATTAGTAGAACAAGGGTTGTAGCATATAGTGCATAGCCCCAGACTATTCTTCCTTATCTTTTTGATCTGCTTACTCTTGCCAAAATGTATAATATTGATATTAAGCAAATGTTTGTTAAAATTTAGTCCCAAGTGTATATACTTAGAGGCTTTACTATAATTTTATTAGCTAATCATTATATACTCTTGTAGGCTTTTATTTATAATCTTGTAATCTCTAAATACATGTTTAAATTTTATATTTTATATATTAAGAACTTGATTTTAATTATTAAAATTCAAATATAAGCATTTTGAATTATTTTAGAAACTCTGAATTTCAGATTCTGCTATAATATCAAAAACTATAATTATTATTAAACTATTAAAATTTTTAATAAATAATTATATGAATATGATAAGGTCTAAAATATTTAACTAATTTTATATTCTATAAAGAACTTGATTTTACTTATTAAAATTCAAACATAAGCACTTTGAATTATTTTAAAAAATCCGAATTTCGAATTTTGCTATAGTATTAAAAACTATATTACTATTAAACTATTAAAATTTTTAATGAAATATATTATATGAATATAATAAAGTCTAAAAAAATTAACTAATTTTATATTCTATATATTAAGAACTTGATTTTACTTATTAAAATTCAAACATAAGCACTTTGAATTATTTTAGAAAATCTAAATCTCAGATTTTGCTATAGTATCAAAAAACTATTATAAGTGCTGCCAAGCAAAAATGACTCATTGGAATTTTAATTTCATTTTGACTAGATATATTATCTAATTTATTAAGAATTGTATACAGTCAAAGTGTAATTAAAAGTCTGAGAGATATTCCTGTAGTTGTACTTATATTTTATTGAGTTAGCTTAATATTATATAGTCATAATTATTGTTTACATATTTAAGCAAAAAATTATTTTTAAAATTATTTTTACTTTTCTTTTAGAAGATTTAAAATGTTTAACAAAACTTTTATTTCGATAATATTATTAAACTTAATGCACCATCTGCTGATTTAGATAGTGCTTCTAAAGTAGAATGTTATATTTGTAAAGCTTAATCAATTAAAATTAAAGAAAGTGAAAAAACACAAAAACCCAAAATTGATCTAGTTACTAGTAAACGATATACAAATATTCCTATTGCAAAGACTTTAGATATAGATCTAGCACTAGTTAAAAATGCAAAGTAATCTTATAAATCTAGATGATTTAGTAAATAATTCTATATAATAATAGTATTTTTTTATAATAGAAATATCTTCATGACTTGCAACAGAATAGTGTTTATTTGAAAAAAAGTAGTATTAAGATATTCTAAAAGAACTTCAAAAAGCATGGTTTAGAGAGGTTGCTAATAAATTTTTAGAGTTTTTCAATATAGCCAATAATTGGGTTTTTTCTGAAATGCTTAGACAAACAATAAATTCAAAAGGTATTCTTATTATTTAAATAATTTTAATATATATATTAAAAATATTTTATTAATTATATACATATATCAATTTAAGTTGATTATTTTAGGCATAAGCCTAAACAACTAGTATATGCTACATGAAAGTGATCAAATAAATATATATAAGAATTTATTTCTGAGGATAATGATCTTGGTAATATTTGTTGTTTTTTATTATATAATAAAATTAATCATTATATACTGATACTAAATTAAAAAATAGATAATGTATCTAATCAAGAGATAAATGATATGCTTAATCAAGAAATAGATGATACTGATACTGATATTAATATATCCAATCAAGAAATTGATAATGCTGATACACCCAATCAAGAAGTTGATACATCAGTTCAAGAAATATATAATCTACAAAACAAAGATTCTATTGACGAAATACAAGAAATCTAAGAAATTAATAATACTGAGACTGGTAATATTAATGAAATATATGAAGAGTCTAATAATAGTTTAGAATATAATAAAGAAAATCAAAAGTTTAAAAAAGGTTAGTTTAAAATTTATATGTATTAATATAGTCAATTGTAGCAATTATACAATTTTATATATACGTATTGAACTTTAATATTTGCTAATTTTTTTAAATTCATAATTAAATAATGAATTAAATATTTTAATGTTTTATATTATTATTTAATAACAAATCTAATACACTAATATATATTTATATCTTATTATATATATTATATATTTATAGTAAAAACTTTAGTCACTATTGATAATGGCTATAATAATCAGGATCAAGATTCTAGTGATGATTTAGAGTATTTAAACAATTGAGTTTTAAAAAATAATAATGGTAAGGTTTAAAAATAAATAAAATTTTTAATTGTATACTTATTAATATTTTTTTATTTAATATATATTTTTTAGTTATTACTAAGAAAGATAATTATAACTCTAAAATTAAAACACAATATTCTCAACAAACTCAAAGAACTACTCAGCTTCAACAAACCCATCTTCAACAAACCTGTCTTCAACAAACTCAAGATATACAAAAAAAACAATCATCTAAAAAACAATCTAAAAAAAGTAAATGATCTTGAAAATAAATTAATATTTAATTATAAATTTATAATAAGTAGCATAATATGTATATGCTAGTAGTTTATATACGATAAAAATTTGCTAGTAAAAATATATATTAAATAATATATAATTATACGTATATTATAAAATATTCATATATATAATAAATTCTGCAGATATTATATAAAATATATAAAGTAATAATCATTATTTTATATAGAATTTTTATTGAATTATATTTATTATGTATGAAATTCATATAAACCTTATTTTTAATTATACTTATTATATACGAAATTTATATAAAACTTATCTTCAACTATACTTATTATATATGGAATTCATACAAGACTTATCTTCAACTATATTTATTATATACAATATATATATATAATATCTTCAACTATACTTATTATATATAGAATTTATACAAAACTTATTTCAACTATACTTATTATATATGAAATTCATACAAAACTTATCTTTAATAATATTCATTATATACAGAATTTATACAAGACTTATCTTTAACTATATTTATTATATACAGAATTTATACAAAACCTATCTTCAACTATACTTATTATATACAGAATTTATCTTTAACTATATTTATTATATATGGAATTTATACAAAACCTATCTTCAACTATATTTTTTATATACAAAATTTATACAAAACCTATCTTCAACTATACTTATTATATATAGAATTCATACAAGACTTATCTTCAACTATATTTATTATATACAAAATTTATACAAAACTTATCTTAAATTATAATTATTATATACAAAATTTATACAAGACTTATCTTCAACAATACTTATTATATACAGAATTTATACAGAACTTATCTTTAGCTATATTATATACTATTTAAATCATTAATAAAAAAGTTTCTGTATAAATATTCTGTATCATATGATACAGAATTCGCAGTTAATTCCATATAATTTTATATGGAATTTTATCCTGAAAATTTAAGTATTAATTCAAGATAATTTCAGTATATTTTTTTTTATAAGATATTAAAATCAACTTGCTAATCTTTACTCTCTTATTCAAAATCTTAACTCTCAAGAGCTTTATTTTCATACTGATGCCTCAATTCAGAACTTACAATTACCTAATATAAAGTTTGGTATTGGCTAAATTTGTGAAAATAATTTATCTATCAAATTTAATGCAGCTACTACTCTCTACCCAGCTACAACACATATTAAGCTCGAAGCAGTTATTTTTCTTCTTCTCACAATCCCTAATAATACTCACATATATATCTATCTAGATAATAAGACAACAATTAAAAACTAAAACAAACTTATAATACTAAACCTCTAAAAACTAAAACTGGGACATTCTACTCACTATCAATCAAATTAAATCTATCAAAAATCTTACCTTCACTCTGCACAAAGTTAAATTATACTCTAACTTTCTATACAATTAGGCAGATCTGCTTACCAAATAAGAAGCAAACAAGTCTATATTTAGAATCTCTTATAATCACATAAATTTACTAATTCACTTATAATAGAAAAACTACTTAATTCCTTTTAAAATTTGAACCTTTATTAAAAATATTTATACAATACAAGAACTATATTTTTGGTTTTACTCAAAATATTCAAAGATTTATCTAATATACAATGGTCTTTATATTTCAATATTTTAAATTCTCTTAATAATAACTTATTTAAATATTCCCTAAAAATTAAAATTCTAACTAACAATTATCCAACTATGAAAAACTTAAATATTTGATACCCTTACCTATATCTTGCACCAAATTGTATTCATTGTTTTAATCTGGTCTAAAAACACATTACATCTACTTTTCTGCTCTAATAATAACATCAATATCTAATAATCTCTAATCAACATAATTACTAACTCACTTGCTTCCCTTAAAACACAAATACACCTCAATTACTATCTTCAATATCCTTCTTCATCTCATGCTTAACTCTTTTAACTCTCTCTACAATTAATTTTTATACTATATCTCAGGTATTTATCTCTCAACTGTTTATAAAAATATTAAATAATACATTGCTAAACAAACTAAACAATTCCTTACTCTTCTATCTAATAATTTACTTAATTGGTTTTATGATGAAATATGGACTATACATAATATCTCACAATATTGATAGGAACAAGCCAGAAATATTACAGCTAAAACTAAACAAAACAAATATATCTTACCAAATACTCCTTCTTTAGCAATTAGCTCATTATTTAATTTATCTCAAACAGATTTTTCTTCTTTTATAAAAAAATGGTTTATATAAGGTTTTTCTTTAACTAACTGTATTTTCTAATACTATGATATATACCTTAGGTTTTCCTCTAAACTAGTCTAGCTATATAATTATTTTGAAATAATTAATAATAGCATTACATTCAAACCTCTCTAAATGCACTCTCTCTAAATGTATGCTATATATAAAATCTTTCTAAATGCACAACTTTGCTTGGTCCCAAGTAACATTACTATTATAGATTTTGACCTTTCTAAATGCATATCTTCTCTAAATATATATTTTTGAAATTGTTTATTATAGTCCCGAAGTTGTGTATTTAGAGAGGTCTGACTGTATATAGAAAATTAAGTAATATAATATTGCATTAGATACCTTATCAGTAACATAATATAGTTTGAAATCTTTAAATATAGATCTTTTTCTACTTTTTTTAAATAAAGTTTCAACTATAGCATTTTCAACAAAAAAAAAAGATTAATCCAATAATCCCTAATAGTGTTTATTAAAGGACTATTATTACTAAACTATATGGGGTTGCATAATATATAGTGTAATTGCAGGTTTTATATAGCTATTGCAAATTATATATAGCTATTGTAGTTTTATATACTATTGTGAGTTTCATATATTTATTGCAGGTTTTATATATCTAATACATATTTATATATTTATTATAGATTTTACCAAAAATTATTGCAGATTTTAACTTGTTATAAAAATATTATAAATAATACCTCTTGATTAATAACTTTTTTTTATTGATACAAATTTTGTCTATCAGTTAGATACTTCTTTTTGCATTCAGTGCTATATTTAAAGTTTAAAGTCTACAATATGTTATCTTGCTGAACATATTACATGTATGTAAATTATGTTGAATAAAATTTCATCATTATCAACTAACCTTGTCTTTATCAAAATTTATTTTAATCATAGATAAATCTGAAATAGAATCAATAATGTTTGTAACAGCAGAAGCTTGCAGAAGTTTGTATAAAAACTTAGTAAATTCAACTATGCAAGAAAAATTTTGATTGTACTATTTGAATGCTCAATAAACTTTAATGAATTACTCAATATATATTACAATGATTAAGTCATGATATATATTTTTAATAAAAATTACAAAACTTAATAATTCATATATTTATTTCTCTTTCATCAGATTAGATATATATAATTGCAGTGAAATTACTATAATTTATAATGGCCTTTTGAATATAAAGTATTTTCTGAAGTTGAATACCAAAACTGTTATATCTGCAGCATCTTTATTTCAACTTTTATTATTATAAAATATCAGAAATGTAAAATAGTCTTATCATTACTATTTCTGAATTAATACAGTAATAGAATTTTATGAATGCAATGAAGCTTTAATATATTTTTATTGAAAGAATAATAGTAAAATACAGAATTTATTTGATTTATAAAATCCTATAACTGAACTATTTGAAAACAGCAATAATGCTTTATATAATCTAATGCTGTAGTCTAATGCAAGCAGTGTTAAAAATTCACTCTGCATAAATGCAAGATAATATATATCATATAATAACTAGAAGTCAGCTTATTTTTTTTAAGTTGTTATAAATAATGCACTATTAGAATTATAGAAATCAATGTGTATAGTATAAGAGAAAACATACATATATGCATACTTTAAAAAAAGTCAAGAAAAGGTTGAAAAATTAAAAAAAAAATTTCATTGTTAGATAGGTTAGAATTAATAGAAAATGAACTATGGTATAACAATTGATATATTAAAGAGACTATTTTTTTGTATCCTAAATTAAACTTACGAAATTGTTCTAACAATTAGAAAGTGCTAGTTCTATTGTTAGTAAAAGTGAAAATAAAAGCCCAGAAATAGTCACTATTAATGAAAGTACCAAAATAACTATTGTAATAATAATGTTAATATAACTACTATTAATAAAAGTACTAAAATAACTGCTATTAAAGAAAGTACTGAAATAACTACTATTAATAAAAGTGCCAAAATAATCACTATTGATGAAAATATTGAAAAGACTACTGCTGATAAAAGTTTCAAAACTACTAGTAATAAAAATGTAAAACAAATAAGTTGTGGGTTTTTAAAGAATATCATTTTAAGTATAATCCTAAAAATAGTAAATATTCATACTTCAATAATGTTGTAAATATTATTCTATAAAGTAGTTAATATTTATAATATATAATTTATCAGAAAATTATACTAAATGTACATATTGTTAAATTGCTCTAAAACATGATAATACAACAAGAACTAGTTTATTAATTTGTTATTTAAAAAATACAAAATGTAGCAAATATCTTAAAAACAACAAATTACAACAAATATTACAGCTTTCTTCATCAAGCCTTACTATCTACAAATTTTCCTAAGAAAGAAGCCATCAAGATTTGATTAAAATAATTATTATGCATGCATACCCATTCTGTATAGTTGAACATGAAAGATTTCTAACCTTTGTTAATAACTTACAACCACAATTTAAGATCATAAGTAAGAAAATGGTACATGAAAATTCTCAAAAAGTAGTTGAAGACCTTAAATTAAAAGTCTGTATAGCAATCCAAAAAGCACTGAGAAGCCTAAATTGTACAACAGATTTATGGACTTCAAACCAAACTCACAGATATATAGCCTTAATTGTTATTTCATTGATAATAATAAGAGCTTCAAAAATTCATTGTAGCCTTCAAACTAATTCCTGCACTATATACTAAAATTGCTATTTGTAAACTGCTTTTTAAATGTTTTAGTAATTAGGATATTGTATCAAAAACTTTAGCAATTACTGTAGACAATGCAACTAGTAATGATTATGCAATTAATAATATAAAAAACAAGCTTAATGAACAAAGCATGCTTATTGTAAATAAAATGTTTCTATACTAACATTGCTATGCTCATATTTTGAATCTTATAGTTGGAGATAGCATTAAAATAGTTAAAAATATTACATATAAAGTTCGAGAATATACAAAATAGGTTCACAGTTCACAACTTCATCAACAAACTTTAAGGATGCCAACTAGTCAATAACCAACTCTTGATATTTCTACCTGCTAGAATTCTGTTTATTTAATATTAGTATTAATCATTCTATATAAGAATATATTTGAGCATCTTTTATTACACAATTCTAATAAACCTAGGTGAGTCTTTGACCACTCTAGTGGGTTTAGGTCACAGATAAATATGTCTGAGCTTCTATTCTTGCATGTAATTTTTGTTTTTATTTGTACTTGTACAAATAGTAATATCTCTTTAATATAGTTACTATTTTTAAAGTTACTAATAAAGATATGAGCAAGGCCTCACCTTAATACCAAAAAAAAAAAAAAATTACACAATTCTAATTTTAACCAAATTATGCTTTTTGACAGAAACTAGAAAAAGGCCAAAACTCTTTGTGACTTTTTAAAGCCATTTTATGAAGGTAATTATAATTTCTAGTAATTATGACCAGTTATATAAAAAAACTCTTTTCTGTAAATCCTAATTTTATAAGAAATCCAAACAACAATCCAAAATACATTAAAAAACTATAATTAATTAAATAAAAAAAATACAGACTGCTTTAAAGAACCTAAACACAACACAAGATATACACAACAAACAACAAACATAATGTGAAAAAAGTGTAGTAACAACTATACAACAAACAACAACAAAGAAAATACAAGGCTCTTGGGCCCTATTACACCATTTACTCTAAATATACAACCACAACTTCAAATGGCAAACAACAACAATACAAACACTAGCAACAACAAAAGAAAGAAAAAAAATACAAATTAAATCTGACTCCACCTATATAGACACAAGTGTCAAAGACAGCGAACACTTCTTCCAAGACACTTTTTAACACAAAAAGTGAGCAATCTAGCTTACTCTCATTAAAAAATATGATAACATCATTATTGATTAACAACAATAGCAACTAAGTAATACAAACAGGTTTTGACAATATCCAAACCAGTACAGTGTGAAAAAACAACAACATGATTCAAAATAATAATAATGATATACAAACACTCCAAGACAATAACTTTAAAATAGTAAATATGCTAACAACACCCAACTCTAATACAATACAGGACCTACAAAACAAAATGAAAACTGATCCAGCCTTAACAATTTCTGCAAACCATGATACTCTAAATATACTAACCTATAGCCAAGCCTCAAAACAAAATTTCACTGGAAATCAAATGCAGCTTGATCTTACTCAAAAATAGCTAGAACATATACATACAAAACTTAACAAAAAAATCTCACAACTATATGACAATACTATATGGCACTATGCAGACCAATACAGAAATACAAGAATTTATACAAAACAAATTTAAATCTAAACTGACACACAATAGCATTCCTCCAGCAATCTAAGCAAAATTCAAATACTTAGACCATACTTTCTTTCTTATATTCACTAGAACAAAAAGATTCATACCACAATATGAAGAGTTATTCTACAATGCACTGCAGAATTACAAAAGTGCAAACCAAATCACTATTACTAACAAAGAAACTAGAGATGATATATACCTAAAACTTTGACAAAAATTATTCTTCGATTTTATAACCAATACCAACTTCAGCAGCTGCCTTTCAAAACATATTATACAACTAATTAAATATTATAAAGGATTTATCAAGGATACAACCTTAAGCACCTATGATGAAATTCAAAAGGCAGTTTAAGCTGCAATAAATAAAAGATTACAACCTCTACCTGACTACCCCAATAATATTCCTAAACATATATAACAAATACTACCATTTACTCTGCTGATAAAGAACGAAGCACAAATAAAAGTTATTGTAACTGCCCTCTATCGCTTATACCAATTTGACAACTATCAGAAAACTACTTTATAAATCTCGATCCCCTTCCTACTCTTTCTGAAAACCTCTATCTGGCAGTATATGAACTGTTTCCAATCACTGACAGATAAAGTCTGAGAGAACTTAGCTATTATATAGAACAACTACAACAATACTACAAGTTTACTTCAATCATAACTAATTATTTCAACCTGCTATCTTCCAAGCTACCTCTACTAACAGCTTACCAGGATCTTAATCATAAACATAGATATACTTTCCATTTGATCCAAACAACTGCTGAGAAGATAATCAACAAATCATAGAAAGACTACATGAAGACTATACTTTTAGAATTTTACTACATGATTATTATGATATTAAACTACCACTACTCAAAGACTTAACCAAAATTAAAACAACAAATGAATATAAATTCTCAATTACTGATAAACAGGAAGCTATAAACTTCATTTACAAAATTAGCTTTACTTACAAATTCAATATACTACTTCTACTTGAAATAATAATAGCCAACCCTACTGACAAATCTATACTTTGTGATGATTCACTAGCTATTACAGAATACAGTATTACTATATCTATCACATCAAGTAAAGCTCTAATTGAAGTAACCAACTACTAAGATCAACCTATTACTTCTATAAAATCTCAACTATATGGATACAGCTTAATACTAACACAAATAGCAATAATACAAATGTGGCAGAAATAACAAAACCTACAATACCAGACAAAATAGAAGAAATTTACAAGTATCTGCAAATAATAATATCAACATATCACAAATAACACTATCTATTACTGATCAAACAACAGTAGCTAAAGCTCTCAAAATTTTACACTACAACTTACGATCAACAATATCTCAGACTTAATCCTAGCACTCCTACCTCTTTTAAAGCCAACTTGGAAAATCTTTCTATCTACAAGAAGAAACAAGAATAATAATAAAATAGATTCTATTATCAGTATAACAAACTAAGTTTCCTATACAAACAGGTGAATTATCTAAATCTCTCATATTTAGTATAGTTTAGGTGAGGCTTTGGCCTCTCTTAACAAAGTTTGGGTCATGAGTAAAGTAGTCCAAGTCTTAGTTTAGCTAATAGAGTATATGTTATGCAATTCTTTGTAAATGTAACCACATAACTTTTATAACAAATAAACTTAGGCAAAACCTTGCTTTCAAAACTCAAAAAAAAAATAATTATTAGTTAAAATTTATATTTTATTGATTTTGACTGATCAAAAAGTTAATGTCAAAAAAAATTGTCAATGATGTAATATATAAGTCACTTATAATATATTTCTGTTTTCAGGCTATTAATTTTATATTTATAATTTGAAATCTAAAAATATTCATAACTTTTTAGATTCCAAATACAAAAAATATAGTCTGAGTAACTTGTATCATATCACTGTTAATTTTTTTTGATATGACTAATCTACCTGTTGAAATCTTATAGTAGTCAAACCAATCAAGCATTGGTTTTCTATCAGTACTTATCTAATAACAGTTTATATATTCAATTTAAAGTTGTGCTAGCTATAATGAAGATATAGAAATGGCCAAAAATAAAACAGTGGCATCTGAGTAGTATTTGAAAATTTACTGAAGATGGCAATTCAAAAGACAATTTGTTGCTGAATCTGCTATTAAAATAGTATAGCACAACTGAGAATAAAACAAAATATAAATGGTATTTAAAATCTAATAAAGAATAGACACTTAAAAAAACAATTTAAAATAGAAACCTGCTATTAAAATAATATATATTTTTAGTAGTAATTGAGATCTGCTGGAGGTGGTGATTTGAACAGACAATTTAAAGTTGGAATTTGCTATGAAAAGATATAAACATAGCCAAGAATGAAAAAAGACATTTGAGTGTGAGTTGAAATCTGCTGATGGTGGCAATATAAAAGAGCAAGTCATAGTTGAAACCTTTTTGAAAAAGACATAAAATAGTTAAGGATAAAAAAAGACATTTGTATAATATTTGAAATCTGCTGAAAATAGTATTATTTTTCTATTAATCGTACTATCCATCATTCAGCCTCTTATTCAAGCATGGATAGCTTGGTTTGGTAATTCGAATAAACAATTTAGTTTAAAACCCACTATAAAAAAAACATAATCAAGGATAAAACAAAGCATTTCTTTGAGTGATATTGAATCTGTAAAAGCAAAAAGGCATTTGAATTATGTTTAAAATCTGCCAAAGATGAAAATTTGAAAATGACAATTTAATAATGGATTCTGTTATGATGTAAATGTTATGCGTCATTTTTCAATTTATGTTGATTATCAGTTGACGCCGGTTATTTTTTAATTTTTACCGATCGATAAATGATCCATATTACAATCAACGATAGTTTGTTAAAATTAAATATTATAATCATACGATAGTTTGTTAAATTAAATATTATAATCATACGATAGCTTATT
>CAJVPZ010002148.1:0-12954 GCA_910592135.1 Racocetra fulgida | reverse complement strand
TCTTCGTTCAATATTTCTATTTATTTCATCTTTTCTAATTCTCTCAAGTTCTTTCATTCTTCTTTTATTGAGAATTTTCCACCAACCCTTTAGGTCATCAATTACTTCTTGTGTCCAACAGTTCTGAATTTCCTCAATATAAGTTTCACAACAGAAATTGATGTACTTAATCTGTTTATTAAACTCTTGAATATTCTCGGTTATATACTGTAGTTTGAGATTTTTTCTACCCAAGCTTATCCATCTACCCAAATGGACTGTAAGTTGTGATAGTCTGGATTTCTTTTTCTGCTTTAGTTTAGTTGCTAGTATATTTGGAATTTTCTTTTTAGAAAGCATTTTTTGAGCTGCTGCTAGTATACTTTTACTAATTAAGTCCCATGCTTCATCTAGCAAGTTCTGTGTTTCTTCTTCTGAAGAATAATCAAAATTCGAAAGGTCTTGTATTAGATTTCCCTTATTCTTAAAAATTCTTTCTACTTCTATTCTATAATTGTCTCAGTCTTCTTTTGTTGCCTCATCATATAGAAAAATTGATTTACTAAAATTTTCTCTTTTGAGTTCTGCATAGCTAACTGAGGATATCGAATGTCCTAATTCTATTTTTGCAAGTACTGCTTTATGGTTACTGCCAGTAAAGATGTCCATATCTTGAATATCTGCTTCATATAGTCCGCTAATTAGGTCATCTGTTATCCAAATCTGATCAATTCTTGTGCTTTGTTCTCCATTTGTTCAGAAAAACCTCTTGTATCTTGGGTTTATTAGTCTAAACGAATCTTCAAAATCTTGCTTCTGCAACTATTTGATAAATAGATCAACCTTAAATGGTTCATATTCATTGCTATAGTATGCAATTTGTCTTGATAAGGATCTAAAATACAATTAAAATCACCCATAACTATTATTTGGGCTTTTTTAGATCGATTAATATATCTTTCTAAAATTTTTCTTTGGATCGTTCTTTTTTCTTCCTTATTATTTGGAGGCAAATAGACCATTATTACAATTACTTCAAGCTGCTTAAATATAAAGTTAGCTATTATTAGGTATTTATTTCTTCTTTCAATTTGCCCCAAGTGTTTTTCCTATTGATTGCTTATAATTAGATCCACTCCTAAGCCTTTTTTCTTATTTGGATTTGCATTTAACCAGAAGCTTCTGAAATTCTCAAACTGTGATATTGTAAAAACACCTTCTTTGCTAGAAATATTTGTTTCTGCTATTCTTAGAATATCTATATTATTATCTACTATCCATTCATATAATGCTTCTAGTTTCTGTCTATTGTTTCGCAATCCATTTATATTATAGCAAGCAATCCTCAATTCTACTTGACTATCTTTGTTTTTGAAGATTATTTTTAGTTCTTTAAAATTGTTTTTAACATTTTCTATCTGGTTATATTTAGCTTTGCCCTTTTCTTTATTAATTGTTTAATGGCTTCTTGAGGTATGTTGAATCAAACTTGGACTTGCTGTAATGTTCAGTGATGGAAAGGAGGTTATCTCTACTGTCATTTCCTTTAAATCAACTAAAGCGCCTTTTAGAAGCGATTAGCAGACATAGCCTGCTATTTGCTCAGTTGATCAAGTCTGTTAAGAATTTCTTGAAGCATACTTTGATGTTGGTCGATTCTGCTTGCTAAGTCTAATTCTTTCTCTTCTTTCTCTTCTGTTTGTAGGCTTTCGATAAATTTTTTTTCTAGTTCTTTGTTAATCCAAGGACATTCTTCTTTCTGCTTTTCCTCCTCCTTCTTCTTTTCTTATTCAATTAGGGTCTGTTTTCCTTTGTCTTTTCTTTGTTCTACCTTTTTCTTGTATAAAACTTCTTTATTAAAGGACTTCTCTTCCACCTTTCTTGCTACAACTTCTGCATAGGTTGGTTTTTTCTCTTTTTTATCCTTGCAGTCCATCCAAGTAAGTTTCTTATTGTAGTAGTATATTTGTTTTTCCTGTGCTTTTAGACAATCTTCTTCACTATTAAAGTATACAAGTGCAATACTTCTTCTATTTCCATTGCTATTACTTGGGATATATACTGCCTTGGCTTTGCTTGGGTTGAGTTGTTTAAGTAAAGAGGACTTAAGAGTATTATATAGAAGATCTTATAGTCTTGCTATATACTTTCTTCTATTAATAAGCTCAGCTTTGTCAAAGTAACCTGGGGTTACTTTGCACATGCTTCCTTCTCCAAAATGAACTATCCAACTTTCTTGTAATGCTTTAAACCTTTCTTGATTCCAGCATGTAATTTGTATATAGGCTGCTTTCGATTTCTTTACTTCTTGTTGATCCTCTTTTCATTTTAGGATTCTTGCTTTGCCGTAGAAACTAATACATCTCTTTACTCTGTTAGACCAAGTATCTTTTGGTAAGTCTCATAAGGTTAATTTGCGTTCAGGTTTTGAACTCTTGGTCTCTTCTGTTTTGGTAAAGCTTTGAGGCATTTCTTTTTTCTGTAGACTCTCCTTCGATCTATTTTTTGGAGCCCAGATTAAGTTATTAATATCTTTAGGAGTCCATCTAGATCTATGTATATCTTCATGGATGATGTTGTCTTCTTTCTTCTTTTCTTTTTTAGGAGAAACTACAACTATTTTCTTTTCATGTCTTAATAATACCAGGTTTTTGGTTTCTTTTATTCCTTGATCATGTGATTCACATTCTGTATATAATAGAATTATTTCATCTTCTACCTTTTCATTATCAGAGCTTTTGAGAATCTCTTTTTCTGATTCATTCAATATTGCCTCTGTGACTTTGTCTGAATTATTATCTTGACATTTAAGTTTCAGACTTCTTTATTTTCTTCTTTATTTTCATCTAGATCTGTATGTTTTCTTTTTTGTATTGGCTCATTGAGAACTAATTGCGTAGTAGGTTCTTTAATCTCCATTTTTACTTGTGCGAAATGCGAGATCTCTCTTTTAGTCTTGACAATAGTTATTGTATTCTTGGTTTCTTCTTCTTGCAGCCTTTTCGTAATCAAATTTCTAAACTCAATCATGTTAGTTTTTGGATCTATTTCTATTAGTTTTTGATCTTCTGAGTTTAATTTGTTGCCTTTGAAAACTTTTGGAATGCTGTTTTGTAGTTTTCTAATGCTATACGAATAAATGATATGTATTCTGGATTCTCTACTCCCAGATAATTTGCTACACATCTATCTGTTTGAATAGTAAATCTCATTTGTGATTCACATATTTCTTGTCTTTCCTCTACTAGCTTTGAAAATACACCCTTGATTCTTTTTAGAGTTGACATAATTTCATGTATTAGAATTCTTGTATGAATATCTTTACAAGTTGATTTAAATTCTACTTTATTGTATTAAAATCTAGTGCATTTTCTAGAAAGATCTTTTAGTTCTTGATAATAATACGTGTATTGTTTGTTTACTTGTTGTTTTTCCGGTAATTCTAAAAATAGTAATGTGATCTGCTGTTTATTTGTTTGTTTATTTTTCTGATCTTACATGTTTGTTGTTTTGTTGTTGTTTACATGTTTTAAGATCAGATTTTTAAGATCTAGGCAAATTCTCAAAAATTTTCAAAAATTTTCTAAAAATTTCTAAAAAATTTGTTGTTGCTAAACTAAAGGCCTTGGATAAAAGCTTCTTCTAATAAACTATAGCTTATTTTAAGTACTCTTTCTTTTTTCTTAATATAAGATATCTTGTTTCTTATACTAGATTTGGAAATAATTGTTAATTTTGTTTTTGACTAATTAAAAATTGCAGATCAGAGAAAGAGTTTGTTTGTTGAAAGTCATCTGAAATATTACTAATACTAATAATTTTAATTATGTAAATGATATAATTTATTAGATGACTTTAATCTAAATGAAAATCGAATTTCTCAAAAAAAATTTAAAAATAAAAAATTATAACTGAATTGATTTATAAAGAGAGTTTTCAAACATTTGAATATTAGTATCATTTGTTATAGTACAATTAAACTTCACCTTAATAAAATTAATTGCAAACCATGCTTGTGAAAGTGTTGGATATTGTAAACCAAATAATTTTTTAGAAATAATTTCGTAAGAATACAACAATTTTACTAATTTAGTTACTTTATCTCAATTATTAGATAATAATTCTTTTTCTTTATAATTTTTTAGCAAATTATTGTCATTAGCTTCAACTAAAAGTAATATATATTTATACATGACAGGTTTAAGAATAGTTAACTGCTTTAATAGAAAGAATGTCGAATTCCACCTTATAGAAACATAATGAATTAAAAATGTGATACTATATCCTTATATTTTTTTATTAAATTTGTAATCTCAAAACATTCTTTTAATGCATTGTTAATTGCAAGCTGCAAAGTATATCCAAAACAAAAAACCTTATATATACTATATTTTCGTTCCAATTTCTTTAAACACGATTTAATATTTGACTCATTGTTAACTATATTATAAACAATTATATTTTTAAATTTAAAACTATCTAAATTTCAACTATTTTATTTAAAAGACATTTGGCGGTATGAGGATATAGAAGATATGAAATGTTACTAATTATTTCTTTTATTTGAAAATTATCATTTATCTAATAAAGCGTAAGTCTAATATATAGATCACCATTATCTGAGATCCACATATCTGTAGTAAATGAAATACTACTAATTTCTATATTATTAATTGCATACTTACAAAATTTTTTTTTTTTTTTTTTTTTATACCTTTGCAATGTCACGGAAGGGTGGATTTTTATTAGGTATTTTTAGTGGTACATTTTTGGTTAGCGAGAGTACATATAGCCACACGTGCAACTTTTGGTCGCCTAATTTAAGTAGTCCGCCCGAAGGTTCTACACTATATGTCATACCTGTAACCTAACTAGGAGATTACTTATTTAAACCCTCTGACGTCCTTCGTCCTGCACCACCACCACAATCACACCAATCCATAACCTCGTGCTGCTTCTTATTGAAGACCACTCAGATCGACATCTGCTATACTACTTGCACCCTAATTCTATAGATAGCCCAGTAGAACCTACATACTGGGTTACCCTAGAGAGGGTGTAGTACATAGCCCCTAATCTTTCTATGTTCCACGCACTTACAGATTAGGCTACGAATATCTTCTGCAGCAGCTGAAACCACCACTAGCAGTTAGGGCGAACCATTAAACTGCATAATTCCAGTATCCGGTGCCCTTGCAAGGTTCGTTCTGATCCCGATATCCACATCAAGCTGGTCCTTATACCGATCCCTCCCCAACTACCAAACCAGTTAGCCCGGATGGATCGTTGTATCTAGACTTTAAGTGCCTTCTGGTTTTACTTCCCTTGGTTTCTAATTTCGTAGCATAGGACCTTTTCCTCCAGTGCGACTCTGGTGGCCAGGTTGGTGGACCCTTCTTGGTCCAGGGTTTTCGTCCGGTTCTTCGGTCTCCAGTTTCAGACTTTTCGCAGTATCGTCAAAGATCTTCACTACCTCCTTACTCGGGTCTTGCCAAACAGGTTTCAATTATTCCGGTTCCTTGGATTTGGATCGACTAAGAGCTTCCATTTCGAGATGGTAGTACCAAGATTACAGGTAATATACCCAACCGATTGTTGAATAATTGTTACCGGAGCACAGGCCTATTTTTCTAAAATCGTCTCCGGTGGGATTCGAACTCTAGACCTGCTGCTTGAGGGGTGACAACTTAACCACTACTCTAAGTCGCTACACCCTTTACTGGGTATTGTTAAATATTTATAGTATGTAAGGATCTTATCTTGCTTAAAATGTTTAAATCTGTTTAATGAAATTTGCTCGTTATTACCGTTTGCCAATGCATACAGTACCCGTGGTCTTAACCAAGAATTTCATTTTTTAAATTGAATAGTACCCATGTGTATTGTGTGAGGAACGGGTACTATATTTGGGGATATTTCATATGAACAGTAATAAATTCATATAATTAACCCCCAGGTACTATTCAAGAATCAAGCCAAGATGGTGATGAATATTTTGGGGATACTGTATGCAGTAGCGAATGATGCTATTACTTTTCAATAAATGACTAGTTAAACTTATTCATAATGCTTTTAAGAATATACTTTATTAATAGTATATAGTTATTAATTTAGCTCAATACAAAGTATATAGATATTATTCTTTTAATACTTAGAAATTCTTTATGAAACCGGTTTTCTTAAAAACTGCTTGGAAGCAATTACTCATTTTGAGTATAATTTTTTGCTACTATTATTAATATTTTTCGAATTTTTCGAAAGTTCTTATTATAAAAAATTAATCTAATCTATTTTTAACAAGTTAAAGCAGGGTAATTTCTCCATAGCAATATAACAATATTAATTGAATTTTTTTTTTAGAGTATTGACGTCAAATTGATGAACAATTATTCGAACAGAATAAACGAATGTATTTACTGTTAAAAAAATATAAAGAGGGTCTAAATGAAATTAAAGATGAACTTAAAAAGCAAAGAATTGAACGAAAAGCTAAGCTCTCCCCTCATGTATTAAATGTAAATATTTTTCAAATTTAAAATAGAGATATACTGTATATTTCACTTATATCAATTTGATTTTAATAGTCTATTGTTGGAGGAGTTGTAAAACGTCTTTTTCTTGAAACTCTTTACTTAACTCAAAATATTTTAAAAGATGCGTTGAAGAAATACTTGGAAGAAAACCATCATGAGTTGTTTGTTACTCTTAGTCCAACTCAATTTCTTAACGGTTTTCATAATGAATGGCTTAGCCCGGTATGTATTTATTATTAAAGAGAATTATATACTTATATTATATTGTCACGAAATATACCGTGGGGTGGTTATTTCGAGATATATTGTTTGAAAAGAGTTAATTTTTTATTATTAAAAGTCTCAAGCTAAATTAATTATTACTTTCTTTAAGCAATATGCCGTACAGTGCAGACCATAGTACTTCTACATCAAAGTACCCTCTATAAAAATTTTTCATAGTTGAATACAAGATACCCAGGTATTAATTATGTAGCATATATCATTTCTATGTAAAATACACCTCTTATATAATACCTGGGTACTAGGATTTTAGCTGTGGAATGCATCGTATCTGGGTACTATAGTTCGCGCTATACGGTATATCGAAATAATTCTCAAGGGTATTATTTTATGAAGATACAGTGTAATCTCTAGTCTGTAGATTTTTATAAAAAACAAAATTGCTTTTATCAATAGTTATTATTAAAAATGAAAAACATCAGAAGTGCAGCACTGTCGAATGTTAGGAAGGCAATGTTTAGTGTATTTGGTGTAGAAAAACTACTGTCATTAAAAAATAATGCCTCTGCTACTGATATTGTTGAGTGGAAAAATAGTTAAAAAGTATCACAATGTTTTGATTTACTTTTTCAACGCAATGATAATAACAAATATTGGGTGATGATAATTGCACGACATGCATTTAGTGAAGTATCTTCCCCTAATCTTACAAACACCCATTACACATTTACTCTTGCTGTTTGTAATATTTTTCTTAATCCCAAGTCAAAAAGAATTACATGTGTTGAAGATAGAATGAAAAGAAGAATGGAAAAATATGTTGTAAGTAAAATTGGTAGGGCATAGGGCGGTTCCGATCAACTCAGATATTTCACCGAATGCTCATTTAGCTGACATTATATAGGGTTAGGATTAAGCATTTATTTAGTTGCAGGTATATATTTTTACTAAATTTCACTTAGTGTAATGTCAGTTATATGAGCTGTCTGGTGAACATAGGGTTGATTGTTCAGTCATGTAATTTTCTAAAGTCAATAGTCTTTGTGAACAAAAAGGCACATTTATGTTAGGGTTTGTACATATTTTATATTAGAATGAGCTATTTAATAGTAAAATTGAACAAGGAATTTTGTTTTATTGGAATCTAAAGCCAGTTTATTAATAAAAGATTTGAGGTAAACATAGAGCTTCAATCCTTAATCTGACATTTGAATTTATCTTTAAATCCAGATAGATTCAGATATCAGATTAGAGATTTTTACTCGGATTGGTCAAAGAACTTGAATAACAGATATAAGGATGTGCTACAAAGCTAGCTCTATATGTAATCTAATACGGATTCAATTCAGATTTAATAAAAACCAGATTGCCAGAATCGAAGCTCTAGGTAAACATGATTTTGCAAACGAACATTTGTTTTAAATTTGAAGTTACACCAGATCCTGCGAACGAAAAATTGCAATACTATAAAAAAAACCATGTGCACATCTGAATTTTTTTTGTGTGCAAAAAAAATTTTATGTTCAGATTTATTGTTATAAATAATCAACTAAACTTTCTTATGCTTATAATAATTTTTAGTGTGATTTTAAAACCAATGGTGCTCCGTCCAAAGAATCAATAGATATAATTAATACAAATGAAAGGGCATTTGTTGGTGAGAATGAAAATATAGCAGCCGAAGTTATGGTTGAAATTCAAGAGCAACAAAGTATAGGAAATTCAAGGGAAGCTGATGATGAACTCTTTGGTGTTAATTGAAAAGTCAAAAAATTTTTTTTTTGCAATTGATATAAGTTTTGCATTTATTAATTTTATAATTATTATTATAAATGCTTCTAAGTAGGTCTTTGAAAGTTTTGACCTAATAAATAATTATATAATATAGTATCTGGTATTTGATTCTGGATTTAATATATATAAATCAGATTTCATTTTTATATTTATTATTTATCGCTGTTAATACAGTATAGAGATAATAAATAAATTTGCATGTGTTAACCAGTTTCACATCGCCTTCGGCCATGTGAAACGGGTTGACTCTTGCAAATTTAGTTATTTTATAAAATAACTATATTATTGCACAGGTCTAACGTAACAACCCGTGCGACAACTTTCATATCAATAAAAAAATAATTTTAAAGTTGTTATAAAGACTTTGTCCAATAAGAATTATTTAAAAAAGCGAAGAATTAAACCTAACGCAAATCAAACAGAAGTCTAATTACATATAAACTTGTTCAGAGGTTTTAAAAAAGCGAAACCATCCAACGAGAATTTTAAAGTAAGATCTAGATTCATTCAATAAAATTTTAAAGAAAGACTAATTGTATTATGATCGGTCCAAGATTTTTTTTTTTAAAAATAAAAACCAATGTTAACACTACCTAATACTGTGCGACAATTTTAAAAATGTAGAGACAAATCAATTTAGAAATAAATAACTAAATCAAACCATTTTTATATTTGATAAAAGAATAATTCTAATCATTATCCCGGATAATTTTACTAAATACTATTCCCAAAAGTTAATTAAAGTTTTATTTATTAATGATTTAGTAAGATACCATATAGCGCGAACTATAGTACCCCGGATACGATACATTCTACAGTTAAAATCCAAGTTAGTACCTGGATATTATACAAGAGGTGTATTTTACATAAAATGATATATGCTACATAGTTAATACCCGGGTATCTTGTACAAAATAGTTTGATCCTAACTTATAAAGAATTATATACTTTTTTTTATAACTGTTCCAAGGAGATTTATATTATATCAATTAATAATACCACTAATACCTACCTTAACCTGGCCCTAACTCAGGCTTTCATCTTAATTAAATTTGGATCTATTGCTCATATATTTTACCAGTTTCATCAATTGGTCATATTTCGCTAATTTCCCTGTTTCTTCAGTTAACCACATTTCGCCAGTTTCGTTACATTTCACCAGCTTTGCCGCTTTTCACCAGTTTCGTCAGTTCTTTACATTTCATCAGTTTCACCATGCTTCACTAGTTTCGTCAATTCATCATATTTCACAAGTTTCGGCACGTTTTACATGTTTGTTAGTTCGCTACATTTCACTTTTCAGAACTTTTTTTTTAGCAAAAGTCGAGATCCTAGCTTCGACTTTTGCCAATGCGAAGCCCCAAGTCTCACTTAACATCTATACTTGAGGACCAGGGAGGAATGCAAGTGTCAAAATCATATTTGTTGTAACATAGAAAAGTGGATTAGTTATGTTCACAAATAAAAAGGACAAAACAACTATAAAAAAAAAGGAATTATACTCCCCTAAAGAAACTACTACAAGGACATTTATAATATCACTACAACATAATCACAGCTCCTCAAAACAAAATCGCTCCATTAATAATGATAGATCACTACAATAACGAAGCAACACCATCTACAAGAAACACCTATTAGTTAGATATATGCGCAAGCTGATAAAACTAACAGCAAAATCCACCAAGTAACAAGGCCACTTACAAAATCACGAAAAAGGCTCCAAGAAAACGACAGCAAAATCCACTAAGTAACAAGGCCACTTACAAAATCACGAAAAAAGGCTCCAAGAAAAGCGACGGCACCAGGAAAAACGACAGCACTAGGAAAAACGATGGCATTAGGAAAAGCGACGGCACCAGGAAAAGTGACGACACCAGAAAAAGAGATCAGAATCAATACCACCAGAAAAAGTGATGACACCAAGAAAAACGATGACACCAAGAAAAGCGATGACACCAGAAAAGCAACAACACCAGAAAAAGTGACGACACCAGGAAAAGTGACGACATCAGAAAAAGAGATCAGAATCAATGCCACCAGAAAAGTGACAACACCAAGAAAAACGACGACACCAGAAAAAGCAACGACACCAGAAAAAGCAACAACATCAGGAAAAGCACGACAACAGGAAAAGCAACAACACCAGAAAAAGAGATCAGAATCAATGCTACCAGAAAAAGTGACGACACCAAGAAAAACGACAATACCAGGAAAAGCGACAACACCAAAAAAAGAGATCAAAATTATTGCCACCAGAAAAAGAGATTAGAATCAATGCCACCAGAAAAAGCGACGACACCAAGAAAAATGACGACACCAGGAAAAACGACAGCACCAGGAAAAACGACGGCACCAGGAAAAATGACAACATCAGGAAAAGAGATCAGAATCAACGCACCAGAAAAAATGACAACATCAGAAAAAACAATGGCACCAGGAAAAGCGACGACACCAGAAAAGCGATAGCACCATGAAAGCGACGATGCTTTTAACTAAAAAAAAAAGTTAGACATGTGTAAAACAGAAAAAAAAAAGATCATCGATTTATATTAATGTTCCGATTTAGCTAAATGTGTAAAAGTGAAAAAAGTACAGGTTATTACTAAGACCCGTGCAATAAATAAAATTTTTGTTTGCAATAAAAGATTAGTTACCTGCGAAAATTATCACTAATGATCGATTCATTATAAGAATTGATTAATATTGATTGCTTTCTAATCGATTGTAACTATTCAATCAATTATAATCGATTATATTTTAATCGATTGCAAACATCTAATCAATTATAATCGATTATTGTTAAATCGATTACAATCTTTATATATCGATCAACAATTAAACATCGATTATTATTAATTTTTTTAATTGATAACAATCACCCCTGCAGCTGGTAATCGATATCCACCCTATTTAAAAATTTCCTGATGAGCAAAATAATGGAATATGGTGGAAGACTACTCAAAATACTTTACCTATAGGCTCAAAAATTTTATCAATTATTTTATATTCTGATACTACAAATTGTGATACATTAGACAAAACTCAACTTCATCCAATATATTTGTTATTGGGCAATATACCTACATGGTGCAGGAATAAACAGGATGCAAAACAATTATTAGGTTATTTGCCAATAATCAAATCATCATCTAACTTGGACAAAAATATAGTTAGACAAACATTTCATAAATGTTTGAAAATAATTTTAGAACCAATTCAAGCATATTCAGAAAATGGAATTAATTTGTTACTCAATAACAAATATATCTGGTTCTATCCAAAAATTTCAACAATAATCGCAGATTGGCCAAAAGCTGCGACATTTTGTTTAACATATAAATCAGCAAGCTCGAATTTTCCTTGTCATTTTTGTTTAATAGATAGGGATAATTTAGCAAATGCGAATATTCCTAAACATGATTTGGAATATAGAAATCATGAAAATATGCAAAATTATTATAATAAAGAAAAAGAAAAATCAGTATATATAGAATCTGTGCAAAATATCTTTTGGGAATTTAAGTAAGTTTAAAATATATTTTTTAAATTTATAAGTTGCAATTTTTAAAAAATTCAATAAGTTTAAAATAATTTAAATAAATTCGCACAATTGCGAAAATATGTGCATAATTTAAATTATTAAAACATGATTTATAAAATATTTAATATTATTAACAAATTCTTATTAATTTTAGAGATATTAATATTTATGAAGCTACGGTAATTGATAGAATACATCATTTAGATTTAGGTTTATTTAACTATCAAATTACTTTTACATACAATCTTCTAAAAGACTTATATGGATCTTCAATTCTGGATGAAATGAATAAAAGGTTAGTGAATATTCCTAGATATCTGGAACTTAAAATATTTAAGAAGGGAATTCAATCACTTGCTAGGCTTACGGCTAATGAATATCGTAATTTGATGAAAGTTATGATATTTGTTTTAGATGATCTAGTTAGTGACGAAAAATTGAATAAAAAATTATTATATATTTATGAATCCTGAAATAATATGTATATTATGAGTCGAAATGAAGAATTTAGTGAAATCGATTTAAATACTTTTGAGGTATTTTGATTTTATTAAATTTATTCTATTATTTTAACAATTCTTCAAGATTTTTCACATTATTTCGAATTTAATATCTTTATTATTATTATTTGATTTATTTAGCTATTAATAACAAATTGGGCACATCAATTTGTTAATCTTTTTAAAACATATTCTCCATCAGAATTAAAATATCTAAAATTACATTCATGGATATATCATACCACTGATTTAATTAAAAAATATGGTTCTTTAAATGGATTTTCTACTGAAACGTATGAAAGTCTTCATAAAGATTTTGTTAAAACACCATATTATTTAACTAATAAACAGAATATAGAAAGTCAATTAATGAAAATAGTAA
>CAJVPZ010002147.1:0-12957 GCA_910592135.1 Racocetra fulgida | reverse complement strand
CTTTTCTTGTTATCTTAGGATATGGAGTTTAAATATATTCTTTTCATTGTAAGAGAATTGAATTAAATTTCAATAAAAATAGAGACATGGTCTCACTATTAATATCCAAAAAAAATAAAAATAAAAATATTAGAATGACAATTTTATATACTAGAAACCAGAAACCGGTTAAAGTCCAGAGCTTATTATTGTCATCTTACACAAATGTGTAAACATGCATAATTTTTTTTACACAATATACAAATATAGACACGCAGCGTTACAGACAGAAAATGCCAAAACTACTTTTTTGATCTTTTTATTATAGATGCATCAAAATCGTAATTTCAGTCATCAAAGTGCATAGAAGTATAAGTCCTCCGCTTCGCTCCAGACAATAAAACTTGTTTTTGCTCTAATCTTATACAACTCTAACTTTAGTTAAAATTATATAATCAAATATAATTTTATACTAGAGATGTATAGCTAAATATCTCTAGCTAGAAATATCTAGAATTTTTTATATAATTAAAGTTTTTTATTTTTTATTTAATATTGTCAAGGTTTTATTTGGTCAAATAAATTTACATTTTCTATTATCTATTTTATTATTATACTAAACTGAATTTTTTTAACAAAATAAACTGCTTAACAAAACTATAACAAATCAAATTAAATAGTGCTAATTTCACTAATGCTTTTGTTTACAATATTTTTGATTTAAGATGATTATTAATATCTAGTAATCTTAACTTCTTATCTTAAAATTGCTTATTATTTGAGCAAACAAAAATATTTACTATATTATAAAATAAAATTAATATATTATTTAGGCAAAAATAAATTGGCGACCCATCGCACAGCGACCTCTATATGATCGACTAATCATTTTTTAGATTAGCGATCATATATAAACAATGATCATCGTTTGATAATCATTGTTTATTTTTTTTTCTTGCTATTAGAGTTGTCACTGTTGGTTCGTAGTTGTTTTTTCTAGGTTTTTTTTTTGTTTTTATTTGTTTTTGATTTTTTCTTGCCTTTCTTTTTTTTCCCTTTCTTGGAGTTGTTGCAATGTGATTCATCATTTCGAAGCCGTCTTTTCTGTAAGTTTTATTTTTTTTTTGTTTTCTTCTTTCTTGTCTTTAACTAATACTTCTTTTTCTTCTAGGTCGGAGTTGTCTTGAAGTTGTCGCCACTAGATATTACAATATAATTTCGTTAATTCGGAGCTGCTTTTGCCTTTTGCTAGATTCGTCTTCACCACTTCGCCAGGGTCTTGCCATTTGTTTAGAGTTTCTTCTTTCACTAAGAGGTTTTTTTTTTTTTTTTGATTCAAGTTTTTAACTAATTTTCTTTTTGTGTTACTTTAGATTCATTATAGTTAGTGTGTTTTTGGCATTTTGAAGTAGCTGTGGTAATTAAATTGGCAGTATGCTTCTGATTTTAACAGCGGGTGAGTTCGTATTTCGATAACAGGTGTATTAATTAATTAAGTAGCAGGTGGGTTATTGGTTTAGGAATTCAATAGCATTTATGCATAAAACGGAGTTAAGTTTTTTTTTTTTTTTTTTTTTCTCTCTTTCTTTTTAAACTAACCTTTCTTTTTTTTTCTATTAATAATTTTGTCATTAGTGTTGCTATATTCGGTGTTTTATGATTTTAGCAGCAGGTGGGTTAGTGATTTCAAATAGTGGGTGGGTTAGTGGCTTCAATAGCAGGTGGGTTCTTGAATTCAACAGCGGGTAGGTTAGTGGATTCTTGAATTTAACAGCGGATGGGTGTATTAGTAAATTAAACAGCGGGTTTTAGTAATTCAATAGTAGGTGGGTTTCGTATACAAAAGAGCTAAGTTTTTTTTTTGTTTCATTTCTTTTTTTTTCTTTTTTTTCCATCTTTTTTATTTTTTGTTATTTTTAACTAATGTTTCTTTTTTTTCTTCTAGGTTGTTAAAGTTTTTACAATCGGCATTTTTCAAAATTTTTGCAAATTGGGTGGATGATTTGTGGTTCTTTTTTGTTCTTTTTTCGTTTTCTTCGGCTAACATTTCTTTTTTCTTCTGAACATCGTTTTTGTTTTCGAAGTCTTTTGTATGGGTGGTTTATAATTTCAATAGCAGGTGGATTAATGATTTTAACTAGATTATTGATATTAATTTGATAGGCAGGTGGATTTGTGTATTTTTTTTTTTTTTTTAGATTTATCTTTAATTAACATTTCTTTTTTCTTTCTAGGTTGTTGGAGCCGACTGGTCTTATAATAAGTATTGGTTTTGTTTTTTTTTTTTTTTTTTTTGAGTTATCGGATTTAACTTTTTTCTTTTTTTATAGGTGATTTTGTTGAAAACGGCAACCGGATGCGAAATGGAGCCAAGACATTCTTAGGATAAGTTTCTTTATTTCTTTTCTTTTTTTTTGCTGGTTTTTCTTTTTTAGTTAACAAAATTTTTTTTTTTAGGTATTTTTCCTTTGGAATTGATAATCAAAATGTGAAGGTTTATCGGAGTCATTACCATTGGAGTTGGTAAAGTTGTCTTGCCTTTTTTAGTATTTTTTCCAGATATTGGTATCACTATAATTGGAGTTATTAGTCGTCGTCATTGGTGTTGATGGAGTCATTAAAGTTTTCTTGGAGCTTGATTCTGTCTGTAAGAAATTAGTTTTTTTTGTGATGGTATGATTTTGTCGTTATATTTGTGATACGTTTTTTTTTTATCATTATTACGTCTGTATTACGATATTTCGTCGTTATTTTTTTTTTTAATAAATTAAATAAAATTAATAAATTTCGAGCTTATGATGGCCAATCAAAATCAATCTGTGAATCACGTGCCGATCAGCTATACTCAGTCGGACACGTGATTTATGTGATCGATTTTTGATTGGTCTATCACGGGATCGCCATAGCGATAGGTCGCTTTAAAATAATGCCCTTTTAATATTATATAAATTTAATTTTTTATATAGAAAACATTAAAAAATTTTTAAGAATGTTAAAAACTAAAAAATGTTTTTAATAAGAATATAAAATTAAAATTAAATTTCATATACTGTATATAGTATATCTAAGATAAGAAAAAACCTTCTAATAAAGTATAAAAAATAGTTTTTTTGATATTGACATTATAGAGAGATTGAAAAAGTCAGAAGTTTATACTAATGGTCTTAAAGTATTGTTTGTTTGGGTTATCATATTTGAGGCATGTTATATTCTATATATATTTATATTTTATTATAATAGATAAAAAATTAAATAATATGACTAATTTAATAAATAAATAATATATTGATTTTTTGAAAAGAATAAACTAAATTGTATACTTTTTTATAAAATTTTCTTCAAAAAAAGTAAAAGTTCAACAAGAGTATATAAGGTTCTTCTGTAAGTTTTATAGTTGTATAGACAATTTTTTAAGCTTCTACTATCTTAACAAAAGCTTTTAACCAATATTTGTTTTCTGGTTTAGATGCTAAATATCTTAAAGAGTCTATCAAAAAAAGATCTAAAGCTTAATCTCAAGAAAAATTACTTAATTAGTGATTCACCAGTTATCTGATGCATGTATAATATAATACAGATTACTATATAAATCACATATATTCTGAATATGGCATTTGCCCAAAGAAAACTTTTTTATACTAAGTTAATCACTCTTCTGTATTAAGTAAAAATTGTAGAGCTTATCAAGACGCATCTAATGGTGATAAGATCATCAAAAATAGTCTAGTAGTTATCAAGATATCACTAAAATATGATTGCTAACTATGTAAAATTTCTATATAAACAATAGATAGAATTTTATATAGTCAACCAATCGTATTTTAGTAATATCTTGACAACTTCTAAATTGTTTTTGATGATTTTACCACTGTTAGATGCATCTTGATGAGCTCTACAATTTTTACTTAATATAGAAGAGTGATTAACTTAGTACAAAAAAAGTTTTTCTTAAGTGGATTCTACATTTAGAATATATATGATTTATATAGTGATCTGTATCATGTTATACTATGATCATGCACCAGGTGACTGATAAATTACCAATTAAAATACATTTATGCCTCAGTATTTTACATCTTTTAAATTTCGTCAACAATAATCTATTCCAAGATAAAATCAATTTCTAAAATATTCTTTTGATTTTAAATATTAAATATTTTAGAGAGTTTAGACAAAATATAAAAAGTTTAATCTCAAGAAAAACTATCTAAGTTATACTCACTCTTCAGTGTTTTATATCTTCAAGCTTTGTTGATAACTGTTTTTCTTAAGAATAAGACTGAGAAAAATATTTGTTTTAAACATTTTTATAGCATTTTTCTGTAGTTCGTCTTTTGTTGTTGACCAAAGAATTGTTAAAAAGAGTTGTCTAAATTTGTATAAATTTTATTTTATAAGTTTATTATTTTTATCTTAGACAACACAAATAAAATAAATTGATTTTTATATCTGATCAGGTTAGAAAATAGCAAAATCTAAAATTTTTTATATTGCAATATACCAATAGCCAATCAAATTGTGCAATTATTATAGAAAGAGAATCATTGATTGGTAAATCAATTTTCGCTATTATTATAATTCTTGTAATATCCTATAAAATTAACTGAATAATTTTTTGGCTAATTTGTTTAAGTTAATAATTTTAGTATGATTAGTATATAAATTATATAAATTATAATTTATATTACATATAGTTTACATTATATATAATTTGATAGAAAATTATATTCATAACACCGTGTTATAATACTCTAATGATATATCTCAAAAACGTATTAAGAAAATAGGTGTAGGTGCTCTAAGTAAAAATGATTAGCACTCTTAAAAACTTCACGAGAACTGAAATTAGGATCTATTATACTCTTATGTCTATATATATTGTATAATAAAAAATCTCTATATATCTTAAAACTGGACTTTAACTTTAAGTAAGACATATAGGGTGTTATATAACACAGTGTTATAAATATAATGTTCCTAATTTGATATATATATATTTTTTTATACTAAACATGTTCTAAATATGTCAAGTAAATGTTCAAATAAAAATTTAATAATATTGAACATGTTAATGCTAAAATTATCAGTAATTAAATATAATATATAATATATATCCTTTATATAAAATATATATTTAGATGTATAATTTTTTATATGTAAATAAAAATCTCAACACTTTATAGAGCTGACATATAAAGTATAGTAATACTGCTAAAATCTTGTAATATGAATGTAATAATTGTATGCTAATGCTCTAGTTAATATAAAAATTACATATATATACATATATATATATGTTTATTTTAGATTTATTATACTAAAATTATAAACTTAAATGAATTAGCCAAAAAATTATTTGGCTTTATCAAGTATCTTAAGAATTATAATAATAGTAAAAAAAAATTGTAAAAATCTGATATATTTATTATAATATGTGTATAGATAAGAGTCAATAAATCAAAAAAATAAAGAAGAATAATCAGGGTTATATGCTATATGCTACAAATACTGCTCTAATAATATGGGTTGAAAATTGAAAAAGATATCAGACTTATACATACTGATGAAATTATTTTAGGTTTCGGTATACGAAATTAAAATTTGAAGATGAAATTGTTTTTGACCTATTTTATTTAAAAGATAAAATTTTTTAACACTTTTTTTAAAGAGACGAAATTATAAGAAATATAACTACCTAAATTAGATTTGTTCTTGTATATAAAAAATTTCAAATTGCTCTAATAAAAACAAAATAGAAGTTTTTTGAAAACCTATTTCAGTGGCATGTATAATCAAATTGCAAGAATTTCATGTAAAAAATTAATATAACTGAATATTACCAACCTATGATTAGTATTTAAAGATCAACAAATAACTCATTTGTAATACTTCTTCTTTTGACCCAATTAATCATTACAACTTTTACTTGATCCACCTTTCTCTCAATATAGTAATTTTTTGATTCTGCTATTTTCTTATTTAATAGCTGGTTTGCTTTGAGCAGGCAGAAACTACTAGCTAATGCTGCTTTTTACTCATTCTACTATTATAATAATATTTGTTCAAAAATTACTCAATTTACATTAAACAATGTATTTTGCAAACTTAAAGTTTTTTAATTAAATTTATTTCTGCACCTTTGGCTAGCTAGTATTCATCTAAATATGACTAGTCATATTTATACTTTTGTAATATTTTAAATGAGTTAAAATAAATAATACTTAATTAAGTATTTATATAAAATTACACTTAAAATTAGCTGCCAAAATTAGATCATGAAGTTGCAACTTCAGGCAAATGCTAACTTCAAAAAGGCATGATAGCTATATATGATTCTTTGTATAACTATTAATTAATATTATCATATTTAACATTTGTATAGAATTTAGCTAACTCATATAAGTATTATACAACTTATATTTTAATTTCATATTCAAAAGTAAACATTTAATTATTATGGCCCACATCTAGTGATTGAACCTGTTCAATCTGGATGATCTGTCAGGCTGATCTGAGTAGATTGACAGATATTCTCAGCTAATCACTAGATATTTGTTTATATCAAGTAAAATAGAATTAATATATTTTATTTTATCTAATGTAAACAAACATCAGCAATTGGCTAGAAATACCTATCAGTCTATTTAGATTAGCCTGACAGGTCACCCAAGTTGAACGGGCCCAATCACTACTCACATCCATTGATCTTTAATAATGAGTAAGTAAATACCTTATATTTATTCTTTTATATATCATAACTATTATTATGACAATACAAAAAGTTTGATTATTTTATTAATATTTTTATAAGACTTTTAATAATGAATAAATACTTTATATTCCTTCTTTTTGTTTTGTTAACAATCCTAAAGCTATTAATTTTACTAACTCAGTTCATCTTAATTTTTGATTTTTAATAGGTGCTTTATACTCAGTAAAAAAAATATTAATGAAAATATACATTCTTATATATCAGATTTAGAATTTTCTAACAAATTTACAAAAGCAATTCAGAAAGTATATTTGTGATATCATACCTTATTCTGCTCCTGAAGTTTTATAAGATTAAAAGTTTATAGAAATTGCTGATATTTATAACTTCAGAATTATTATATCAAAAATGTCAACTAAACAAAGACTTTTTAACAATTATGAATTTAATATTGTCTTTTTAATAAAAATTTGTAAAGGACTTCAGCAAGTATTTGTTTGTAGAACTCTAAATATTGGATTTGCTAAATAATGTATGAACTAAAATGTCTAAATATTTTTGTAAACTTGAAGAATAAAATAAAATCAGAAAATTTAGATAGTATAAAGAAATTAAAAGATATTTCTTAAAAGCAAATAATATAGCAAAAGAATTATTAGAATGTGGCAACTTAGTGAAGTTGGTAAGTTGTCACACCGCCAAGTGGCAGAACAAGAGTTGAATCCCACTGACGACAAAATTCGAATTTACAGAAATGTATTAGAAAAATTATATCTTATTGGGTTTTAGAACCTGTAACAGGGTCATACCAGCTTGTACTAAGAGGTAGTGGAATATTTAGTATGATGTATGAGTTACACAAAACCTAAGTAAAGCTATCAAATAAATCTAGCGAATTAATGAGATACAAAAGCCTGTTTGGCAAGTCTTGAGTAGAAAGATAGCACAGATCTTTAATAGTATTATACAAAGAATTATTATTTAGAAGCAACGAAAACCAAATGGAACTGAAGTGTTTGGCAAAAGCACTTTACTAACCAGGCTGCTGGAGGAGATACCAGAGGAAAAGAACCTAACTATGGGGACCAGAACAGGTCACAGCCCTTCTGAGCTATCTGGATTGGTAGTTTGAGGTGACAGGAGTATGGTTGATAGTCTGTAAAGTAGATACTAAAGTTTTAGCGAACTTTGCAAAAGCACAGAGTAGGTAATGATAGCGGAAGTAAAAGGCTACAAGTGCTTGTTCTCAGACTAGGCGTAAGTTACCAAAAACCTAGGTAATATATATGTGGGATATAGACCACTTTAGTAAGTTTACCACAAGGTCAAAAGACCCTCTATATAAAAGTATATGTATCTGCTTTAAAGACTTAGCAGGCCTTTACAGATTCCTCTTTAGGGAAGATATCCGATAATGTGAAGTTGATTAGAAAGTTTAATTAGACAACTCAAGTAATAGATGAGTTATAGGTACAGTATCTAGTGTAGATCTAGGATAGGCAGACTATTTAAATAGGCACTCAAAAGGCACAGATATGGCTAGAATATGCTCTCGTTAATATAACAAGATTAGGCGTAGTCCATGTAACTGTGCTAGTATCAACTCAAAAGTTTAATAAACTATGCCAAACCTGTAAGTGATCATCTTAACATTAAAAAAAAAAAAAAAGCAAAAAAATTATTAGTCTCTTTAAAGCATTACAACTTTATTTATATTAGCAAAATTAGCAATATACAAAAAATCAAATGCAATTAAACTTATTTCTTTCAATATTAATATAGTATTAGTAACAATATCCAGCATTATTGATACCATCAAAATGAATATATGGAGTGCTTTATATTAAAAGGGTCCATTTTTACAATTTTTCAAAAAATAAGTTTTTATTAGATTCATATAAAATTTGATATGACTGCCATTTTTCAATTATAAATAAAAGTCAATTTGCTTAATAAAAAATCAAGATAATATAAAAGAAAATTATATGATTAAAACCAGACATATTATAAAATTACCTAATAGTCACTTGTTATCTTTAACTAATTGAAATCATAAAATTTAATTAATTCCAGATTAGTCTGAAAACCAAAACAAATGATTAAACTCAATTATCTCAAAATGAGAGATATATAAAAATAGGTTCTTTTAATATAGTGCACTTTAAGGTAGGCATGCCTAATTTGACGCAGTGTCTAATTTGACACATGACGATATCTCAAAATCTATCGATCAGAATCGCATGATTTTGGTACCATTCAATTCGTCTTATCAAGACGAATCGAATGGTACCAAAATTATATGATTCTGATCAATAGTTATTGAGATACTTCGTTTAACCAAAATAGGCCAAGATAAGTTATTTAATTTGATACAAGTAAATGTTTATGATAAATATCATGTGATGCATCGATCAGAATCGCAAGTTTTTGGTACCATTCGATTTGTCTCATCAAGATGAACTGAATGGTACCAAAATCTTGCGATTCTGATCGATACATCACATGATATTTATCATAAACATTATACTTACATCAAATTAGACACTACATCAAATTAGAAACATTTTTTTTAGACAATCTATAATAAGTGATATCTCGTGATTTGGTGATTAGAATTGAAAGATTTTAGTACCATTCAATTTATCTCAATGAGACGAATTAAATGATACCAAAATTATCCAGTTCTGGTCAATATATCATGTAATACTTAGCAAAAACATTAGCTGCATCAAATTAGATATATCTACCTTATATATTATTTTACCAACAATTACTTCACTGCTATTTTAGTTCACTAACAATTAATTCACCTATCCTATATTAAAAGGTACTCATCTTATATTAAAAGGTGCTCATCCTATATTAAAAGGTGTTCTTGCCATAGTAAAAGGTGCATAATCTCTAATTTTAATCATTTTAAGGTGCCTATCCACTATCTGAAAATGCCTATCTACTATCTAAAGGTGCACATTCTATAGTAAAAAGTGCCCTTCCATTAATAAAAGGTGTACTTTCTTAATTAATTACTATGTTCTATAATAAATTAATATACTGAAAAAAGATATATAAACTCTGCCTCTTTTTTCAAGGCAAGAGGACAGTTGGTCTCCATATTTTGGTCGCTATAACCTTGTTATTATATACCTTGGTCTTGGAAATAGGTCCTATTTTTATTTTTGTTATAATTTTATATTAGGAATAAGTTCTATTTTTGGTATTTTTATATTATCTTTGTTGAGAATAAGTCCCTTTCTGTGATATTTTTCTTGGAATTATTATATTTTTCTTAAGTTATATATATTTGTTTTATCTGTGCTATTCTTTTGAGTATTATTTAAATTAATAAATCTATTTTTTGTCTATAAACTTTGTTGGTTATAATCTTTTCTTTGTGAGTGTCGCCATTGCAATAAGTCAACAATATTTCATTGTATTTACAAACTGATTTCTTCTACAAACTATTTAAACACATTTTTTAACTACTTGTATACTTAGTCAAGTAAAGTAACTTGTTAGCCAAAGGTTTAACTTGTTACATTACAATATTCTTTAAGTATATAAAAAAATTTTAGCTTTTAATTATTAACACCAAAATAATTCTTATAATTTAAATACATATACAGTCAGACCTTCTTAAATATACATCATCAGAACCAGCTTTAGAGCATATATTTAAGGAGAGTTGCAATTAAAGAATACTAATAAAATCACTATGTGACTATTATTATATGATAAATATGTCTTTAATTACCTAGAATAATAGATTTAATTAGTTAATAATCATATAGATATATTTATGAAAAGAGTTTTTATAAGTGGGCTAGACAATTAACATGCACTTACAAAATAAAGAATATGCATTTATCTATAAGTTTCATTATAGGCTCAGACTTATATTATGCATTTAGAGGGTGCTGCATTTAGAGAGAATGCATTTAGAGAAGTCTGACTGTACTATTTATATATATAAAAAAGTCACTAATAGATAGTATGCAACTAGACAGTATTGACTATATTACTATTTGCATTCTAGATTCAATACTTTAAATAAAGTAAATATTCTTAATTAGTAAATATAAAATAATTAAAAATTATTGTAAAATATAAAGAACTCAATCTATTTAAACTATTAAAAATTTAATTCTTTGATATAGACAACTTTTTTTTATTAGATCATTTCATATATACTTATTAATACTTATTAATATTTATCATATCACAATATTTTATTTTTTTATAATTTGACAATCCTGCCTTTGTTTATTTGAGATTAAGCTATTCAAGAATTATATATTTCTATCTATAGCTATTGCTAATTTAACCAAACTAGAGACTTACGCCTGGCTTTTGCCCAGATGCGATCTGCCTCAGTAGTCCTTGGTCTTCCTTCAGATCTTTAATTTACTAAAGATTTATTTCTCTTTAGTTATCAGTTAACGACTACCCATCTTGTCAATACTATCTAATTATATTTATATTCCACAACATAATTACGCTTTGGTTACAACCAGTACTTGCGAATAATATAAAACATCGAATCGCTAATCTTAAAGTAAGATTATTATGTTATATATTCTCTATTTTACAAATCTAAAAATTTTGCTATTATTTACTTTCTTCTGTGATTTTCTATAATTACACCAATTCATCTTTTTATACTTTATTTCTTTTCTTTTTACTGGTAGTCTGCTCTGACGCTTCAATCTTCTACTTTCTTTCTCCTTTTTGTGTTTTTTCTAGTTCCTAAGCTTCATCTTGCTCTTTTTGCTCTTGATTATATTCTTATACAGATTTTCTCTAGAAGTATTTGTCTATAGCTTTTTCCTTCTTCTAGTTTCTTCGATATTATTTTTGATTTTTTTGCTTCTAGGTCTTAGTTAATTTGTCTGGATCTTCTTTTTCTCTTTTATTGAAACTTGTGCTTTTTTTTTTTCTTCTACTCCATAGTTTTACATTTTTTTTAATAAATATCTTTCAGAATCTTGTATACTTCTCTTTACTTTTTAGTCTTTCTAAAAACCTTTCTACTGTTTCCAATATGAAGTTTTTCTTTTTTCTTTTCTAATTCTTGATTGTTTAGAACTGTGTATCTGCTTTCTCTTTCTTATTCTATAAGCTTGCTTTTCTTCTGTATAGTTTCTTTTGCAGTTTAAAGTACTTTTCTTAATTTCTAGCTACTTTTTTTATACTTCTTCTTGCTATTCTAAACCTGGTATCTTTCTTTTTTCTTTTTAATTCTTGACTTCTATTGTTCTCTCTGTTGCAGCATCTTGTATAGTATTATTTTTATTTATACTAGTGTTCGTTAATGATATAATTCATTTACTCCATTCATTTAAGATTTTTTTTTCTTTTTTTTCTAATCTTTAATATTATCTTGTTTACTTTCTAAGCTTACTTAGTATATAAACTCTACTATCCACATTAGTATTTTTCTTTGTGAGTTTTTGACTTGAATATTGATGAAGTTTTCTTCTTCTATTAAGGTTATTATCAAAATTTTTGGTCTTAATTTTTTAGTTAGATTGTCTAAAGTTTCCTTTTCTATAGAGCCTTCAATATTTTTTTCTGTAATTCTTTTTTTTAATATTTTTTCTTTTTCTTTAGTTTCTTTATATTTTTGTTCTAGCAGCTTTGCTTTCTGTCGACTTGTATCTTCTTTATTTCTTTTTTAATTTTATTTTTCCTTTTCTCTTTATATTGTTTTATTTTTATTAATTCTACTGATTCTCTAACATCACAAAGTATAACTAAGTACTTGCCAAGTGCTTATTAAGTACTTATTAAATACTTATTATAATTACTTATTAAGAGTAAAGTATATATAGATCATTTATCATATAATATGCATGGCAATTTTTTTTATGTAACAGATTACATAGTAAATACAAATCTAATTGGGTAATTACCTGTTTTAAAAATATTTTTACTATGTTTTTTTGTGTAACTTCAAGAAATGTAAGAAATCTCCAGAAACTTTATGATATATATATGTTCATTTTTTAAAAATAATATAGCTCCCAAAAGTTTTACTACTATAAATAGAAGGTTTGAACTGTAAATTACCAAATTTTGGTAAAATTTAGCTGTGACTTTGAGAATTTTTACTAGTGACGTATTTTACTTTATATATAAAATCCTATTATACCACAGAGATCATATGATAAATGATCAACCTATACTCTACTCTTAAACTAATTCCAATGCAGCTTATATTTAGTAAATATTTAAACTAAATATTTAGTAAGTAATTATAATAAGTATTT
>CAJVPZ010002146.1:0-12957 GCA_910592135.1 Racocetra fulgida | reverse complement strand
GTGACTGATTTCGCATACATAATCAGTTTACTTTTGCATGTGTATTTCGTGAATTTATCATATTCACTTATTTGATTAATCTTGTAACTCATTTTTATTTTCTTTATATTAATAAGGCTGGCCTTGGTGACTGATTTCGCATACATAATCAGTTTACTTTTGCATGTGTATTTCGTGAATTTATCATATTCACTTATTTGATTTTTAGAGGTTTTTTTTCGATAAACTGTTACATGAACTTCTGCAATTAAGTGACGTAAAGAATAACAAACGAAACATTCAATAAAAAAAGTTTTTTAACCTTTATATGAGATAAATAAGCAATCAGTATTAAAAAAAAATAGTTACGCTAAGCCGTAAGAGAAAGCACCATCACTAGTTGTTGAAACGTTCGGGTATTTTCAGGTGTAAACGATCGGTTGTATAATGGGTAAAGATCATGGAAATATGGACTTTGAAGCATCAAATATTGTTAGCAAGCCTTAGGGATTGAGAACGCAATGATTGCTTAGTTTATGGTTTTATCATATGTATATTAAGTTTATATTTTGATAGTTTTCACGGTTTAGTCTAAGCTTCAAAAACATAAACAGTATTAACCTTTCACGTGGATAGTTTATATTTTATCGAGTTTTTATCATAAGTATTGTCGGCATCACTAGTTCGTATTAAATCCCTAATTTTAATCTGACACATACAGAATCCGATAAATTGAAAAGTATAACTTGTGCACTTTGAATTACTATACTTTTCATATTCAGTCTCGCTTCATAAATCAGAATTTTTTACCATCGTACCCGCTACATTCTACTTCAATTAGCAATATTCTAACAGCTACATGTTCTACTTATTAATTAAAACGACTCTCAACCTATGTTATATATACATGTTGTACCCGGATTTGGAATCCGCCCGATTCGGAATCCGGCTGCCCCGATTCAGAATCAGGACGGCCGGATTTAGAATTCTTATACGGGGTACCCGGCTCACTATACTAATATTCTAACCCTAATCCTAACCTTACTAATTATTGAACCGGGTACCCCGTATAAGAATTCTAAATCCGGCTACCCCGATTCTGAATTGGGACAGCCGGATTCTGAATCGGGCGGATTCCAATCTGGGGTACGACATACATACTTATTGCTAATTTAGAAATGGCTTATCTTTACGTACCTTACCTGTCTTTATAGTACTTTAAAAACTCATCCCTCATATATTGTGATACCATTCTATTCACTTGAAACTCCCTGCTCATTCTTGAAAAAAAACTTATTTTTTTACTATAATAAAGTTTGGAAGCAACGTGACGGTAGAGATTGGAATCAATGAAGTTTTGAGCATTGATCGGTTACAAACTCTAGATTTTCGAGCATCGGTAAAAAATTTTAACCGATGCTCGAATGTTCATTGAGTTTTAAAAAATACATAAAAAATTTAGTATAGCATGAAATTTATTAATTGTACCATTATCTCTACATTACTTAATTACAATTTACATGACTTATAATTTGCGACATTACAAAAACAAGATGTACTATTATCGCTACATACAATTTACATGACTTATAATTTGCGCATTATAAAAGCAACCTGTACTATTACCGCTACATTATTTAATATGCATTTACATGACTTATAGACATCATGAATAGTAAAATCAATCCTGCCAAATACCTTTGGCTTTAATAACGTTCTTTTCGCACTCATAACATTTTCTGCATCTGAAAACAAGCGCTCACTTGGTGTGCAGGAATTTCAAGAAATTTTCGGGTCATTTCACTTAAAATCGGAAATTGTCGTTTTTGTAAAGACCATCACACCATGGATTCTCCCTCGAAATCAAGCTCAGGAAGAGTAAGATAATTTGTAACTTCGTTATTATCTTGGTTTGTAAGCTTGATGAAAAAAACAGATTTAATGAACCCTTTACAGTATGTTTGCTTTTCATTTCGATTGGTTACAGAAACTAATTTGGATGTTGATGAAGTAACTTGTTTAGATAAATAGTGCCACTCTTTAAATTCTGCATACATAGCACGTAAAGTTTCTTCAATTTGATTTCGCTCATCAGTCGATAAAACATGTAATCTTTTGCATCTTGGGTCCAATTGAGTTGTTTAACAATGTCAATTTGAAAAAATTTATTAAATAAATTTATGAAATTGTTATTAATAAATCAAAAACTTATTACTATCAAAACTTATAGATAAATTTTAATGAGTTATTTATTAATAAATCAAAAACTTATTACTATCAAAACTTATAGATAAATTGTAATATGACTGATGTTCGATGTTCGAAATTTTCAATCAATGTTCTGACGGGGAAAGCATCAGCATAACTAATAATCGAGGAGGCAGTCACATGATTTTTCGACCTAAGACCCTCCGGCAAGTTTTCAAATTTTTTAAGTTTTTCGCTGTTTTGGGGAGAATTTGGTTTACAATATTTTTTATTTTTATTTTTAAATAGAAATGGTTCTTGTTGACAAATATTGAAAAAAAACAAATTTGACTGCCAAATTATAGCAAACAGTAAAATATTATATGAATTTCGAATATCGCAAACATTTTCAAAGTGTAGGTAATGGATAAAAGGAATATCAAACAATAAATAAATTCTAAAGCAGGAAACATAAAATTTAATACCAATCAACAATGCCAATTAAGTAATAGTAAACCATGTGTTAAATTTTTGCAAAACAAAGACCAGTAAAAATATTCACTTCTAGAAAAAGTTATACTTATATCGTGTGTTTTCTTAAATTTATTTTTAGTTCAATGTCATTGTTTTTGCTGTACAAATATGAATAGAAATATAGTCGACTCTCTTTACAGTGAACTAACTGTTATAATAAAAATTTTTAAAAGTTCCGTATATAGTAATTTACTGTTTCTACACCAAATTCTATAATAAATTGCTTTAAAAAATTTGTTCTAAGAAAGTTATAAAAACTCATAAAAAAGTTTGTTGAAAAAGTTCGGTATAAAAATAATTTGTTGAAAAAGTTTGGTATAAAAATAGTTCACTGAAAAAGTTCATTATAAAAATAATTCGTTGAAAAATTCGTTATAAGAAATTTCGTTGAAAAAGTTAAAGTTTGTTGAAATAGTTGAAAAAGTTCGAAATAAAAAATGTCTATTAAAAAAGTTATAAGAAATTTCAATGAAAAAGTTCGTTATAAGAAGTTCGTTGAAAAAGTTGATTATAAAAATTTTGTTATATCTAGAGTTTACTGTATAGATAGAAAAACAGTAAATCGTATAATTAGATCTGATAAAAACTAAGTTTGGAATCTTCCCCAGCATCGTCACCAAAATTTTCAATCACGTGATTTCAACAAAATTCTTTAGAGTTCGTTTATATTAGGATTAGGGTTAGATTTAGGGTTAGAAAAGTCTAGCATATTGTAAAACTATCCAAGGAATTTTTTTTGTTAGAGCATAAAAAGTGGTTTCTTAAGCAAAATTTTGAGTAAAGAGAAAACGGTTGATCTTTTGATGATCATGTTACGCGTGATTTGTTATTAGATAATTTCACGTGATCAAAAAATTTTATTAGTATTTTGGTAGCGATCCTGAGGAAATTCTAAGTGGATGGGAAATCCCCTCAATTATTGGCGATGTTGGTGTTTTTGTGATGGGGATACAAGCGAAAATCGACCTCCGACCCTACAATTTTGGTCTGAAACCAATAAAATCTCAGGATTTTGAGTAACCATGAAAACAGCAAAAAAAAGTGAAAAATCCTAAATAGAGCCAAATTTTACTATGCTAACTAACATCCGACTTCTAATTAAAAGTGGTCAGCATTAAAATTTTATATATTACTTTCTTATATCGGATTTATGTATAATACTTGAGATACTCCAACCTAAGCATTTGAATTGGAAGGGTTCGATTTTTCGTGACGGGTTATATACAGTACTAAAAATTATGTAATTTGATTGGTTAATTATTACAGGAAATCACGAATAGATCTACCAATCAATTGTTTTGTTACACTAATTACATTATTTTTGTACACATATAGAACTATTTTTTTCTCACGCTTCACACTTTTGACATAGCCAATTATATATATTGTTTACAATTGATTTGCGCAAAATCTCTAACTTTTTCACCTTTTCGACGTTTCCAACGTTTCCAACTTCACTATTATTTCCTAATGCGGTGAATAAAGGATGCTTTTTTCACTTATGCCAAAGCGGATGGCGTACGTAAAAGAGGCAAGGTAGTTATATTTTTCAATAGAAAATAGATACTGCACTTTTTGTACTTTGTATTTTTTTACACCTCATACTTTTGGTATTTTTCGCGCTTTGCACTTTTCGCATTTTACACTGTTTAAATTTTTGTAAATAGTTTTTATGTTGCTCAAAAAATACCCATAGAAGATAATGTGAATATAAAAGTAATATATTGTACTGGATAGTTGCTGAATTGTATGTATTCGTTTTGCGACTTTAGCTGTAGGTTGAAGAAATTTGAAAACCCATCGGGGTCGCAACTTATGAAGTTGCTATTAGGATTCTAAAGTGGACGCCTGTTGCAAATGTTCATTTTTTCATCCTATAGTTTAGAGATAACTTTGGTTTATTATTTTGGTCAGTGGTCGCGGAACTAATTGGTTAAGGTAATTACTCCTTAATATGGTCGGGTGATTGGTGGTGAAATGCGATACATAAAATTGAGTAACCAGAAGCTTCTTCGTGGCCACAGTTATTGTGAACGTTCTTGCTCGATTTTTCAATAACGGAATTATTCATTTTTTATTTTTATTTTTATTTTTTTTTAAAAAATAGGATTTTCTAACATTGACAAGAAGAAAACCTACAACTATATCAAACATCAAATTGCACTCAAGCTTATCTATACTTGGCTATTTACAAACAAGATTAAAAACAAAAAAATCATTACCAAATTATTAATTTTTGCGGCAATCAAAATTTTTTTCAAACTATATTGTGTAAAAGATTAAATAGAATAGTATATATATAAAAATAGTAGAATCTTGTATATTAATAAATAAAATTTGTGAATTTGTATATTTGTATAATTAGCCAACAATTAGACGTGTTGGACTTAGCACCAGCCGTGGTATTTAACTTAAAAATATAGACTTGTTTTAAACATTTGAATTATTTTTGTTTTTAATTGATTTGTATTTAATAGCAATAGTTAGTACTTAAAATTTCAATAAAATCTTGTGAATCTAAACATTTTTAGCAACTAGTTTATTAACAAGAATAATCTACATATCCTCTACCCTTAAACATTAGTAGTGTAATTTAGTAAAGCTGATTTCGATATATCGGAGATTATTAGTAATCTTACAATATAATTTAGAATAAATTTTGGTTTAAAACCGCTATCGCTATATGTTAGTATAAAACTATATACTTGATTGATAAACCGGATTTTATTATAAAACCTGGCAAATATGAATTCTATACATAGTATATAGTAATACCAGAATAAAAATTTGATTTCTTGATATAGCGGAAGTTTTTATAATTTATTATATCCCAGATGTATAGTGAGATTTCGATATTACCACTGTGTATAAACCCAAAAAGAAAATTGGAAAATGTACGCAAAAGCAAAGAAAATTGAAAAAAATGCAAAAATACAACAAAAACGTGTTTAAACCTGTCTCAGAAAACTAACTAGAAAACAGGAAACTGTTAGTTCCGATGCCTTAATTTATCCTCACGCGTTTTTTATCTTTTTACACGTCAATAATACACTACTGTATTATTCTCGTTGATATAGCACCCGATAAAATATTTAATTCCGATTTTGATAATAATACAGCGACAGGTCGTAAAGTCCGCCACCCCGGACAATAAACAACGTGACTGAAATTGTACGAAAGGAGTCTTAAAAGTCCTAAAAGGAACCGAGTCCAAATGGTCATATCTAAGATCTGATTTGATTTTGATTGGCGCGACTTTGCCTATCTTAATTTTAATTATGAAGTACATATGCAAATGTGAGACCAAAAACTCGACTTTTTGTGCCGGACTGAACTTTTAACACTCTATTTTTTTTACTTTCAGTTTTGGCATGAGTGATTTTTTAAATTTTGGTTTTGCACTATTCTAAACAATGCCAATTATGGTATACCAAGAAATTAAATCGGTTCTTAACTTTAAAACCGGTTTATCTGAGTTTTATAATCAAATTAAAATATTACAAAACCGATTTAATATTAAAGATAATTTAACTAGAATTTGAAGTGATCAGAAAAAAACTTTAATAACCGTTCCAACCTCTAATGTCAGCCTCTTGAAAAAGTAATCAAGCCACCTAGGCAATTGATTCGCAAGAAAATATCTTTATTGATTTTCCCTATGATTAATAATATATAGCTTGCTAAGTAATCAAATTAAAAATTTAAATTTTATTTACACTATTCACATATTGTTTATAATTGCTTATATGCATGTACATCTAATCTAATTAAATAACTCTAACAATTAAGTATAGCCATTATAACTTCTTTATCCTCAATTTTATCCATTACTTGCTTCGCAAATTGAGCTCCAATTTTGTCTTCTAATTTTTGTTGCAATTCCTCATCTGACATCTGTGATTCGTCCATTGGAATACTACTTCCTTTTAATTTTGGTAGTATATCCTATACAATTATATAGTTAGAAACAGGTTCATTTAATTGGATAATACAAATATAATGTGAAACTTACCATAATAGCATTTTCACAACGTTCTGCTTTATTTTTATCAAGTTTTTTACGCTGTTCTAATATTTCTGAATATGTTTTAAGATTTGGTACCAAGATGGTCTTTATAACTTCACGTCCCAATGCACCCAGTGCCACTATACAACCATAATGTGTACTTAGAGTTTTTGTTTGATCAATTAAAGCGGACAATAACGTCTTAATAACTCTTGGTTGTAAAGTATTATATTCCAATCCAAATCGATCACATATTTTGGCAAGTACGCGCGCGGCTGAATCGCGTATTCTCCAATGATATTCAGGATCGAGACCAAATTTCTTCCTTACCACACAGGTTAGTATTGCAGGAACCATGTGATGTAACTACCATAAACGTGGAAAACATAAAATGGCAATTAGTTTCCTTGTTAATATATAAATCAATGTGTTTCCTTGTTAATATATAAATCAATGTGTAATACTTACATAAGGTTCTAGGCGAAGACTAGTATTATTTATTAATGCATCAGTCATTTCCAATATTGACTCTAATACAGTATTTTTTTTAATATTTTGTCCAATCTATAACGATAAAAGTATGATTATTGAATGGAACAACCCACAACAAACTATATCCAAAAAACTTACCTGTTCACAAATAAATCGTACAAAATATGGAAGTAGCTGTGCTAACCCGGTATCATGTTGAAGACTATAGAGAACAGATACTTTCATTTTACTATCACCCCCTTTTATGGTCTTTGTGACCTTATCATAAAACACCTTCAATTCTTGAGAGATTACATGTTGAACTAAAGGTTTAAGTTCAATATCAGGTGTGCCAGTCACCACACCATTAGGAACTTGAACAATGGCATTTGAAGGAGCCTTTTTACGACTACTTTCTGGTATAGTATCTAATATGAAAAAAAATATAAGCACACACCAACAACAAATTGTATTATTGACAGATATATAATCCATACCTTCAATAGGTGGGGGAGGATTATGAGGTATTGCTGGCTGGACACCTTCTACAGCAAGCCAGTGGGCTTTATATGCAAATTTGAAGAAGAATATATATTATATACCTATAATTAATTAAAGTTCGAAAAATCAAACAGAAAAGCCTACCAGTATACGTGACTTCCGCGGGTAATTTTGGCATAGGAGAGGTAATAAGGTTTTCAAATTCATACTCATCATCATCCATAAATAACAATTCTTGTTGACCTGCTAGAGTGCGTTGAAATTTGAAATTATCATTTAAAGTAAATCCGTATAGCGGCTATATATAGGAAGATTTGAGTGATAAGTTATAGTACCAAGCAATATATTGATAATTTTAATTGAAATAACATTAAATGATCGAACTTACATCTACATTAACAACGCGAAGAGCATTATTTATGTCCTCTCCAGTAAGTTTTGTACGTTTCGAGTGACGCATAAACTTATTGGCTTCCTGTACGGAAATTAGTATTGTAGTAAATCAACCAGCACTTTGATTACATTTCCAGCTATTGAAACACTTTCTCTACCTGTATAATTTCGTGAATTCTATACTCGGCATCAAGGGCTAAGGCAGCCGCTGCGTTGTCTTTAAGATTTGTGATTCCGATCGAATCAGCCGTATTCTAGGTAAAGATCGAAAATTGAAAGATTTGTCAGAAAATAGTAAAATGATACAATTTCATGAAAACAGTAATAAAACCTTAATGGTATCTTTAGGAAAAATTTTGTCCATTTTTTATGATCAGTAATAGAAATTGTAAAGAAGTTATTCGTTTTATCATGCCAATAAAATCGTAATTACATGTTATGAAATAATCAACCAATCAGCTCCACCTAAATACGATCATTTCTGATACGTATAATTAAAATTTTTGCATTTTTGCACTTTGCACTACGTAGACAATATACGGCGCAGTGCTGTCATGTCATGACTACTATGTCCAAGATTTTCTTTTGCCCATGTCCACGTCCAAACGTCCACAGTGTCCACAATTGTCCAAAGAATATTTAGGCTTTAAAATTTAATAAATTAGTTTAAAAAAGATATGATTATATATTTTATAGTTCTAAAAAAGATTAAAATAGGTTATCTTAATAAAATTTTGAGTAATTCAGATTTGTTCTTTTATTCAAAATTTGTCGTGCCAACACTGACTATAAAATCTATTACGTACAATTTTTTATACGTAAGTATATTTTCACGTCTGAGGTACGTACTAAGTAAAAATATTCAGAACCTCCAAAAACCTAAACCTAACTAAAATTTGGACCATCATATCTAACCCTATCTTACCCTAAAACTGCACCCTAACCTTAAGAGGCGGTGACGATCACCACCAGTTATTTGTACGTAGTAAAAATCTTTTATGAAAATTATTACATAATTACTAATAAAAATTAGTTAGCCAAAATTTTTATTATAATAATTTGTTTTACATAATTTAGTCGTGATCAAATGAAGTTTGTTAATTAAAACGAAAGTAAATAGGTTTATTTTATTGCGAGCCCAAAATTGCTGTAAAAACTTTAGGAATTCTGTTGCCCATATTCTCTTTCGAGAACTTCTTTTGAAATTTGCTAAAAAAAAAAAAATATATATATATTGATTTATATGTAAAAAAATTTTTTTCATATCGCTTTTTGAATTTGTTCAATTGTTAAAAATGTTTGATATCTACCAAATTCATGTACAGTTCATCGCATATCTCATTGAATTGAGTTCTTAAATTTTGCAAATGTTCTGATTCTTCCTTTGACGGCGCAAGTGTTGTAGATTGTCTATTTTGGCTGACGAAAAAGAGATACACTCAAGCACTATAAAATAGCTCATATCAATTTCAGGTAACAAAGGGAAAGAGTAAATAGTTTACGCTCGCTGTCCTTGTTTCATTCTAATTTCAAGCATAGTATCAGCATGACTATATACCGCCTAACAAAAATTTTATTTTAGAAAAGGCGATGAAGGAGTTAACATAAAAGAAGTAAGAATATATGAACGTTCAGCGTCGTTTTAAGCACTTGAAGCTTTGATTCAAGATCTGATAGGGTACTTTTGGAAGACGACATTCCGGTTAAATAAAAGCTTGATTAATTCTGCATTTATAAATTGTGTTAAATAATATTATTGGTCAATTAATAAACCACATGATTAAATGCTTGTACTACTGTCGTATTATCGATATAAAATTAAACATTAATACTGTAATACGTATATACGTAGTAGCAATAGTGCTTTGACCAATGCCATCCAATAGTCAATCCAGTCAGTAGAGGTCAATTATTAATTCTAATTTGTCAAACTTAAAGTATATTTAAATATAATGTGTATTCAAAATTTTATATATCTAATATCTGATTTATACGCGCTATTGATATTGTATGTATTTGTAAGTTTACCAATGATTTGTACGCATTTAGCTTAAGCTTACGTATATATATCTGGTATATGCTCTATAATTACATGATTATAAAATTCTATAAATACGTATATATCTTCATAATTGTAAAGAGGGATACTTTCGATATAATAAAGACAAAGTTGCTAAAGTGAACCTATAGAAGTGATTTAAAATTAATATTTTTGATTACAATTTAAAGGAACACGTGAATTTTCAGCTAAGCCACTGATCTTACAGTATATAAATTAATTCATTTAGTGTAATTTCTCCCAAATTTTGGCATGTCACTTAGAAACATTTTACAAAATGGTTTTGAAATTGAAACACAACCGGACGCACCGGAGGAAATTAAAAATTCTCTCAGTTTCGAAGTTCCTTTAAATAAAGAGAACAATATAGTATATTTTCCATACCTAGTAAATCCTCCAAAAGCAACTAACGTTCAAACAAGCATATCAGAATGTAACAGTTATATGGAAGACGAAAGTGCTTTAGAGAATTTAATTGTCGCTGAAACTGCGAATTTCTTAAATCATTTGGCAAATGAAAAAAGGCCAGATCCAAAATTTTATGCGATAACAAGACTAGGAACCGCACCAGGCCTATTCGGTGCCGGTGTTTCGCCACCGGCAGAGATTATAAATAATCAAACTAGTAAGACTATTAAGTCGAAAACACGTAAGAATGTTAATTCTTCAACAAAAACAAAAAGCAAAAAAGCTATCAAGCTGGAGGATAAACAAACTACAAGCAGCGACTATGATATGAGTATAGATGAAGATTCCATTAAAGATCCAGTAAAAAGTCACTTAAAAGTACCAGAATCAAAACCAAAGAAACGAACCATAAAGAATAAACTTTCAGATACGAGCAAAATTTCTAATAAAGAATCGGCTTCATTGGAGGTGCAAAGACTCATACAAAAACATAAACGTCGTAAAGAGAAAAAGCGCATTAAGGATGGTGCAAGTAGTGATTGTAATCGATTAAAAACTTTTAAGCTTAGTAGAGTCGATAATGTTGATACGGCTAAGCCGGCTTAGTCATTTATTATCTTAAATAATAAACTATAATCCGGAAACTCCTGTTGGTCACGATAGTATTTTATTTTATTTTATAATAAAAAAAAAAATAATAAATAAATAGATAAAAAGATAAAGCACCTTGTATAATGTTTCCAAGGTGAAAAAAGAAAACGCTGCGTAATGTTTACAAAGTAAAAAAAAAAAAAAAAAGTCAGTATTCTCCGTTACGCTATAATGACGGTGGTATGTTTCTATCCACTTTTCAACTTGACCGAAATAAAATAACTTAGTAAAGACGAATGAATAAAAATAAACAGATGCGAATAAAGATGCTCATTCGGTTTGTTCATATAAATTGGCAAATCCATGCAAAATTAACGAGCGCAAAAGCATCAAACCCAGTTCTTCTACTGTCAACAAGCTTCTCCAATCTAAATACCCAGCGATTTTCTGACGAATGGAAGAACTCGAAGACCTAAAAAAAAAATAAAATAAAATAAAAATCTCAGTAAAAAAACTCAACAAAAGAAATTAGCGTTTGTTTTCTTGTCTACCCTCTCTTTCTCATTCTTGCCTACACTGAGATAAAACATTAATTCTTATTTTTATCTTGCATAACCGAATTTCTAAAAAAATTGGTTAATTGGGCTGGGCTAAGCCGACTAAGTCGACTAATGCAATGTCGACTTGAAACACTAGGTTCAAATAATATAGCCGGCTCCTCATTAAAAATGCATCTTAACAAATCAGTCATCCTCAATCAGTTTACTATCGTCTACAAGAGAATCCTCATTTAAAATACGTCGACGTAGAGATGATTATTTTTAAAAATTCGACACCAACTATTAAAGGCATCGATATAAATGGTATTAATATATAGTAGTTAACGCTAAGGATCTGAAAGTTCCACAGGCGTGATTTCAATGGATATATTTCCGGACTTTATCGTATAACAAATCTTGTCTTCTTCCTTGTATCTCTCATCTCTCCTTCCTATATCTCCATGTGTTATCATTTTTACAGCATTTTTTACAATTTTCATTGTACACCGTATCAAACTGGTTTTGGTGATGGGAATTTATAGAGAAGCTTCTTGCACTCAAATATAGATCTTTATATTTAAATTCTCTAGTTTACTCGTTTTTACCGATAAACTTTTCTTGTTAAGTTTTATAGTACATTGTACGTAACACTGGTTTGCTACGTATCGATATTTAAAGTTTAAATTGTATATCGATATATATATCGATATAGTATTAGATTATATGAACCTTGTATTTGTTGATTTCCTTATGACAAACTAATGTGATACCAGCCTTGACCCTATATGCACTATATGCACTATATCATTTGATTTTTATATATTTCGTAAAGTTGAATGAATTAGTCACAAGCGATAAATTTCTAACAAAATATATAGTGCGTGAATAATTATTCTGATTTAAGTCATATACATAGACCTGAAGAATTAAAAAGTTTTGTCAATTTTTGAAAATTACTATTAATAATAACTCATAATTTGATTCTTTGTTTCAGAATTATTTAATCTTTAATGACTTAATAAGACAAATATTTCCCATTATTTTTATACGTATCATCAATTAATTTGTTCAATCGTAAAATTCGCTAGGCATTCAGCTTAGCATGCATTATGTCGATATACATTAAATGCGTTATAAATTGAGTAAACCCGATTTGAAATAGTTTTGAATTGAGATGGTGTCGATATTGGAATTAACATTTCATTCATGATGTAAGGGAACCATGGGTATTATGGCGCGGGGGGTATTGTGGCGCACTTATGTTTTTCGACGATATCTTGCGATCCACT
>CAJVPZ010002145.1:0-12958 GCA_910592135.1 Racocetra fulgida | reverse complement strand
TTATTATTGTTTAAAGTTTTAAAAAAATTTACTTAGAAAAAATTTGCTTGATTTCTATTGACTCAACCCCATATATATAACTATCTAAAACCTAACCTAACCCCTAACTTAAGATGACCCTAACCCTAAAGTTTATTCAATAAATATATACTAAATTATATAATTTATCTCCGCTTTAGACGTCCGCTATTTTTAGTAATGTAACTTAATTTCTATTATATATTACAACAAGTGACTCAGAGTTTCCGGATAAATCCGTCATCCATTTATCGTATCTGAATTATTCAAATAATCCAGATAAACAGATCAAATATCCGGATAACCGGATAACCCGACAAATATTCGGAAAATTATTCGGACGTCAATAGTAAACGCGGATAAATTAGATCGAAACCTTCGATATAAGAAAGATTTTTTAAATCCCAAATGAAAATTTTATAATAAAAAGCCTTCGATGTAAGAAAATCTCGATATAAGAAAGATTTTGGCCGAACCCAGCAACTTTCTTATATCAAGAGTCACTTGTATACGTTTTTATTATTTTTTTTGTATATACAGTAACAACCTTTTTTATATTAGGGTTAGTATTTAGAGTTAGTATTTGGAGTTAGAATTAAGATTTTTGGAGGACGTAAAATATTATTTAAAACACCCTGCACTTACTAATTTACTTTATATAATAATTTGTTTATAGATGTAAAATATCATAGGTGCGTTTTAGTAAAGTCTTTGACAAAAATAGATCAAACAAAATTTCTCAAAATACGGATTTTTATGCTAAAATTTACGATTTAAGGAGTGAACCAAAATAAGTTTAAAAGATTAGCAAGAATTTAATGCAGGATTAAAAATTCCCAATAAAACAATACTTAGAGTAATAGACTGGAACAGGTGACATTTTCTAATGAAGCACCAAAATACCAACACTAGTTGTAATACTTTAAAATATTTAGAAAGACTTAGGCTTCGATACTACAAATGCACTCTCTAAGTGCATTTATGTTTTATGAGCTTTACATATTTAGCTAGCTTATTTAAGCTTTTAAAGTAATATGCAATCATTTTAAACTTTAATTAGCAACAATATTAAATATGCTGTAATAATAAAGCACATGCAGTCCTTGTGGTCACGCACTCTAGGCCACATAAATTCAAGTGTGATTGCAACTATACGAAATGTGACTATTACGAAGTTAGAACGTGTGAAGATAATTTATTTATTTGAAACAAAGATAATCAACTATATTACAGTATTAAATACAGAATTGTAGCACTATCTGGTGATATTTGTAATTCGATTTATTATTTTATTAGCGCTGGTTTTCTTTTGCGTTTAGCAATGCGAGTAACCCGAAGCATTCCTAATAGATCATCCCCTACAACAGACCGAGCGTCTTATACAAATAACTCAAGTAAAATATTACCAACAACATTAATAGATACTATAGATTCTCCGATTTCTGTGTATCCAGACACTACTTTGAACACAAACGCAACTTCGAATAGTGCGGATTTGGAAACAGCAGTAACTGCTTCGTTCCAACCAACCTCTGTAATTTCTAAAACAACTGCGATGACAGTCGCTACCTCTACTTCAACTACCACTAGACAATCTGATAAAAAAGTTAAAAAACACGGTTTTCTATCTTCTCTATTAGCCAACGACGATACCTCGCATTCGATATCTTCCAGTACGGAGATGGCGAAGAAAAAAAATACAGGAATAATGGACTCAGGACCAAAATATAAATTATTTAAGGCTTGGGGAAATTCCCAGGACTCAGAATATAAAACAATAGAAAAAGCTCTTGTGAAGTGAGTTGTTTTTTAAGATCTTTTGATGGCATTACTTTTTGTTGCTAAACATCTTTTTATTAAATTTTTATTAAATTGAATCTATAGATTCCAATCGAAAGATCGGAGTAAAATTGATGTTCTCAAGACAATAGTAAATCCCTGGCTCAAAAAAAACGGCCTAGGTAAAGATATACCATTTACAAGATAAATCCGTTAACAGTGTTGTGATGAGATAATTCTTTAATACTTAAATTTGTATCCTCACTTTTTTTCTAAATTGATCTAGTAAATATGACAGATAAAAGTCTACAGCAAGGGCGTTTGATTTTGCTTAAATGGTTTGTATTTACGCGTTTTATTGTAGGTTATGCCGACCAATTTTATACGTCATTATACTGTTATAATGATTATGATTACTATGTGATACGAAAATTGATCGCTTTTACTAAATAGGTCGGTAAACCTTATATGACATGTTGATTAAAAACGTTTATTAATAAAGAAAAAAAAAAAATCTTTTAGGTGGAATGTTTTGATCTTAAATTTACCAAACGCAGTGTATACAGATCGTAGCCTTTATTTCGAATGTATACTGGCCTTAATGACAAGGTAGCATAAAAAAATATAATTTATTAATCTATAAAGTTTTTTGGTTCTAAATTAATTATGATTGCTATGCTTATATTTAGGAATGAATTCGAGGATCTCGGTGAGCTTTATTTTCTCTAGACGCTACTCATTAAAGTATCTGAAATTGTCTTCAAATAATATATTTAATCGGCGCCTACTAATTAAATTTGAATAATAGATCAGATAGGACCAATTCCTCCAGACGCTATAGATTTTTACATGGGCGTCTCAATAGAAACTATAATGTCATACCGTTCTGCCTTGATGACAACTCTGCATTATGCAATTGATAGATTAAATCAAAAGGGCGTATATTCTAATGTGATCTCATTCTGCGCACGGGTCTTAGGTACTAATAGTATATAGCAGCTTTCTATCATTCAAAGACGCAAACATTTATTTATTTGAACTTTACTTGTTTAGCGTTATGCTTCTTTAAGATACCTGGCGTAGGTTTTGCATTGCTACAAGCATTACCCGTATGCAAGTCTCATATTAGGAGAATATTAAAAGAGATGGTTGGTGAAGAAGATCCAAGGTTAGTTAGATTTATATTATATAAGCATTATTTTTTTTTATATGTAAAGTAATACTGATCGATTGATACATCATTTGAAACTTTAAAATTCACTTGATTAGCACCGATCACATATCAACGCAAAATGACAAAATCTCATCATTGTTTCCAGAACATTTAAAGATTTTATGTTTCTTGAATCTAAGGACATGGCTGCGACAATTTGAAAATGCTAAACGCATCTGGGGTGATCCACCAATTGAGATGACTGGAAATTGGATACGTCGGTAGGCATTGGACATATTTCAATATAATTAGTTTATATCATTGTCCGGATTCGTTTGTTAATACTTCCTCTTTTTGTAAAGATGGCAAAGCGATGATAGCGAATTATTTTTTTCGTTTTACAAACATTATCACATCGTCCTTAAATCCTACATCATTTCATATCTTTCTACATCGACTTCTCCAAAGTTAATGACACCTCCATTTCAATATGTTACCGCACCGGGTTACGTTCACCTTGCTTCCTTTTTTCTCCTTAAGATTGAGTCACTTGTTCATCGCAATATTCATACCATTACTACCGTTATTCAGTTTGAACATTCAAGGAATACTAGTAATTTAGTAACATCAACCCCTTCCAACACAAGAATTCCAGATATGATAAATCCAGATGCATCTGCTATTGGAATGGGAACATATTCCGGAGTGGGAATGGTTAGCAACTCCATTAATAATGAAATAGCAAATGGTAATGTGGCTTTAGAAGCTTCTATGAATGGAGCGGGAAGTGCCACAGGTATTAATAATGGAAAGCCTAAAGTATTAGAAATGGCAGGACGCCGTTTCGTTGAAACAATGGTTTCTATCGTGGAAAACGGGGTTTTCCAGGAAATGTGTAATGTTTGGATTAAGGCAGTGGTAAAAAGAACAAACTTATATGATGTTGAAGGAGTTTTTTGTGAGTATTGAAATCAATAATTATAAAAATTACTATCGGACTTGTTTACACTAACAATATTATACATTATTAGGCTTATTAGACTTCATAGACACCTTAATAATGGAATTAGATTCCAGGTAAACAACAATTTTCTTTTAAATAGTTTCGAGATGCTTATTGATATCTAATGCGTAAATTTCAATATGTTCAATAGGGACAATACTATTATTTCTTCAGAACCAACAACACCAAATTCCGCTAATACATCAATATCGAGTGATTCATCTAGCTCACCTTTTTCACCCCCTAATCTTACAAACATACTCGATATTACATTTTACATTTCATTGATTAATCTTCTTCTTAACAGATCAGATCATACCATCACCATTTTACGAACAATAAGTTTTATTTATACTCAATTTTCTCTCTTAACTTCTCAACCAGCTCATTTAAGACAACTGGTTAAACAAATAATATTAGATGAAGAGATATTTGAAAGGATGTTTTGCCACTGGTCCAGAAATGTTAGGATTTATTTTATGCGTTTGTTGATATGGAGAGTCGGGAGAATTGGTAGTGATATTGGAAAAAGTGATGAATCTAGGGATTTCGAAGTCAGTGATAGTGGATTGAGTAATGAAGAAGATATTGAGTAAGTAAAGAAATAATGATAAATATAGTTGTTTATATGGTGCTTACATCTTTGAAAAAATATCATTATATAGTATATTGATGACATTACAAAATCGATTGGACAACATGAGGCAATGTCACGAATTTTTATCCAATTATGATGGAAATTTTGAAGATATTGAACAGGTGTTAAAGGCAAAAATTGCCGAATCCACAGACGATGCACCTGATTTCAATAATAGTATTCAAAGTGAGGAGGATCAATATCAGGCTCAATCTAGCGACAGGACTTCTCTTTTGTTATCTTCGTCGACAATTACTCCTGATTCCAAATCTTCATCGTCTTCAAGTAAAAGCCGCAAACCTAAAAGAAAGATGACATTAAAGGAACTCATCTCACCACAGTCTTCATCTGGAAAGGAAATGTCAACTGCTGCATATTTGTTTCGCATGGTTTTCTCAAACGGGTCTAGCAAACATTTAAATCATCTCAAATCAAGTTCTGCATCTTCATCTATTACAGAGGATACACCATCTATTCTGACACGTACAACCAGTAAACAACCTTTGAATTCACTTGTATGGCATTATGCACCACGTAGACATATATATGTTGTGAAAGCTATTGCGGAGTATGAAGCAGTCAGTCAAGAATATGCTGAATGGTGTGCGCAGCTAGCAAACATAGAAAGAGGAGTTTCTAGTGGCGGTCTGATGGGCTCCAATTCGGTGATTTCAGTAGTTATACGATTTCCAAGCTTGGCAGTTGAATACCCAAAATATTTTGGAAATGGACTTGGAAATTCTCCAATAATGTAGGGAATTCATCGCCAAAAAAGTTAATCATTGTACATTTAATTTATCCCTTTAAAAATTTTTTTGACATAATTTTTTTGGTTTGGAATTTAAGATAGAAAAACAATGACATTCACAATTTCAGTGATTTAAGTTTATTTGTTTCATTTCGATTTGAATGTACAAAGTTCACATACGTTTATACATATGAACATTTTTTTTTTTTCAACGAGGCATCAGTAAATTAAGCAAATAAAAAAAAAAAGAAAGTGCAATAAAAATTAAGTGTAAATTTAATTGGTCTAAATAATTAATGCTGTGTGCTATTCAAAGTTAGTTTATTAATATATTAGCTAATTGCGAAGTTGGACCTTATTGTAACACTTTTAATGCTTTATGTGAAAGAATTATTTTTAAACTTCCAATTTCGTTTATATTCACAAAATTTTTTAAAGTTTTGTTATGTAAAAATATTTTATTAAAGTTTTAAAAATAGCAATCAAATATAGAGTTGAAATTTTTTTAAAACTTTAACAGGTTTTTTGGCAACTATATACTAAATTTAATCAAATTAGAATATAAATATATATAGCTTTTAAATATTTTAATCTTATTTATGAGTGTGGTCAAGAGAAAACCTGTAATCGTGTCCGGTTTGTTCTCTGAGTGTCGTCTAGGAAAAAATCTATCATAAGGCTTTTAATTATATTTTTGACAAGTCATTGCAAACATAACCGAAAGTCCGATGATAGATTTTCCCTAAGAGAACAAACTGGATACAAAATACAATTGAAGCCCGATGACGGTTTTCTCTTAACTGCAATATTAATCTTGATTGAAAAACAAAATTTGGTGATTATAGAAAATTGTGATTATATGGGGTTTTGCCTTGAAAAATATAGTAATCATTATGTTCCATAAGGTCATTTTCAAGGCAGAGATCCCATATGAAAATTATGTACGTACGTAGTTATCTCTTAATTCTAAGCTAATTTATGCAAGCGTTAATGTTATTGCGGTTTGCAGATCGTGACGTAAAGTCTAGTGATTTTTCAATTCTAAGAGAAAAATATAGATGTCACTGATTTGAAAAATATGGATGATAGACAATTCAAAATCTCGCTGTCATTATCACGAAAGTCATGGGTCAAACCTTTTGCAAAGTGCTATAAGCAAAACTTAAGATTTTGATACACCTGCATCTACTTTTTTGATGAATTTTGTGGTGACGTAAGGTAAATTTTTGATTTTTTTGTGGACCATTCAGGATGTTTATTTGATTTTTTGCGGACCATTCAGGATGATCGTGGACCATTCAGGATTTTATGGACTATTTTTGAGTAGGGGCCTGCACGGGCATAAGATTTGTACTTTTCTCGAATTTCCTAATTTTAGCCCGGCCGTGCAGGCCTCTAATTTAGAGCGGCTTTGCGTCTTTGCGTTTTTGCGTCTTTCCGAAATTCTCCGATGACATGCTCGTATTTTATTTAAAATCTTTATTATACATAGCGATAGCAACCGAATAAAATGTCCGCGTGCACGTGACTTTAACCCAATTACGACACAGGATCCAGAAAGTCAAATCATAAGCGGAGTTTGACCCGACATCACACGACGCGATAATTAAGGTTCAGGATTTTCGATTTTGCTTATGAAACCACCTTCTGCGCCTTAACAAAAAAAATTCCTTGCAAAATTTTGCTATATGTAGTATCCTTTCTACTATCATCCCAATGCTCACCCTTACAATTTTTTAATCGAAAAATACGTTGACGATTTGCAGCTATGTATGTATAATGTATTATCCTTTCTTGTTTATTGTGCCTAAAATAAAATTGCGAAATTATGCGGAAAAATGTAATCACAAAAAAATCATCGTCCTTGATCTAAACGCATCCTAAAATTTCTTTGCCTTTTTTATGTTAATTAAAATCGAACAAATTTAGGGTACATTTAAGTGCGTGCATCAAAAAGTAGTCTACACGTTCAATTGTCACGTGTGATCTTCGTTGATCAGCGGATCTATATATATATATAGCGATAGGGATCTTTTTATTCCCACCGTTGTTGTTTTATTTAATAATATCATGTATTTTTCCGTTATCTATAGTTGGTAACAGAAAGTATTACTAACCAACAAAACACGGAAAGTTTTGCTCTTCTTTTGTAGAGTTTTGGCTGCGGGAGTAATATGGTGGCTGTGTTTAGGTTACGACCGGCCAGTAGAACCGGAATGGTAAGACGAAGAGGGATCGGAGTCTTATCGCGCTCCCAAGGCTGGAACGACATATTTTTTTAGAATAGTTTTTTTTTTTCTCTACATTTACAAAACTTTCCGTTTTTGTATAATATTTTCTGTACTGCCTATAATTAACGTCGACATGTATTTTTTTAGTTTTTATTTTATACCCCCTCGTCGTGCCGAACTCTAGGTATGAGTTTTTCCTGAGTGAGTATTTATTATTCATTCACGCGAACGTCCATTATTGGATACAGCTCCGGGTTGTTATAAACCCAGTCATGGGATACACCTCTATGCGGTGACTGGGACAAGTAAGCTAATTTTTTTCTTTAGCTGAAACTAAGTATCCCAAGCAACTCGTATAATTTTAGAAATATTAATTTCGAAATTTTATTACGTAAATGTTTTTAAATTTGTATAAATTTGCACAACTAAAAGTTATTAATAAAATTAATAAAAAAAAAGTTTGATCAAAAGTTTAAAGTGTTTAAAGTGTCTTGAATTTTTTTGTATATTGATGCATTTGCTAACATATAATATTTGATTCGATTTAATAACGATATTTTATAATAGTTAGAACTAAAAATATATAATTATATCAAAATGAGTGATTATAACAAGACTTGACTATTTATTTTATTATCATTAAAAGTTAGAAGAGCTACAAAATTTTTTTGCTATCGCTATTTTAAAAAACAATTTTTTTCATATCGTATTTTCGTTTATCGATAAGCAATAAAACATTTTATTTATTTCGAATAAATTCAGTAAACGTAATATTTATTACAGCCAGAAAGTATTATGATTACGGTATTTGGAATATTCCATTGCCTTTTAAAATGATTATAATCCTCTTCCAATTTATGCAATGGCTCAAAGTTTTTATTAATATTATCGAGCCATTTGTTACTATATATATATTTAGATTCATTATGTTCAATAATTTTTTGTTGCGTCCCGGATTCAGATTTATAAAAATTTTTTGCTCAAATAAATAATCAGTTATAGCCTTCCGGAAGAGCATTAAAATAAAATCTACAAGGTTTTCTGGTGCAATTACATTTTCTTGATTAGCTTTTATAATTTATTTCGACTTTTATTCTTTTTTTCTGAAAATTTGGTTACGACAATCAAGTATATTTTTAGAATATTGTGTTTATTGGATTTTATGCTTTTAAAAGAATCACTTTCACTTACTAAATCAATTATTTTATTAATAGGGGGGTTTCAAAATTAAAATCCAATTTATAATTTAATATAATAAAAATGCTATTGAAAAAATCCTACTTATTTTCGAAATGCGTCACTCATTTGTTAATAATTTTGAAACCCCTTAATACTAAATATTATACGTAGGACTGGGTGAAACCCGCGTTGTAAATTAGTAAATCCGCTGCGAAGATCACGTTAGGGGCTTAGCTATGTTTTTTATTATGCAAAAGCGAATTTCACCCTCGTAATATTATTATTATCATGATCTTAATCATGATTGACAATATCACATGATTTCGAAGCTATCTAACAAAGTCAAGCATTACTTATTTATATCAATTACGACCCAGCCAAATAATATTCCGGTCCGGAATCTTGGAGCTATCCTTGCATGAGTAATGAAATAATAACGATAATGTACGTAATAAATTTACTACAATCAGTAATAAGATATATTAAATCGGTAATGAAATGTATAAAAGGTAAACTATCCATAGTCCTGGGTGATCTACATTACTTTCAAGCGGTCAAAATCCCGACAAGTTAGCCCGCATTAGGTTAACGTTAAATATAGTTCCAGTCAATTTTTTGTCGAGACTTTGTCCTAAACCCTTGATTTTATCGATTTAATTAATTGATTCGCAATTTTTCTAAAAGAACTAGATTATACCAGTGTTTTTATTACTTTACCATGTATATGTATATATAGTATTAAATAATGATAAAAATGAGACATTTATGGTAGTTATTATTATAGTCAATGTTTTATGTATATAATTTTTTTTTTTTTTTTAAAACATTTCAACAGCCAGAATAGGAATTGCATCATTTAAGATTACCATCATCCAAACCCATTTATTCATTGTGATTTTAAAACAAGATACCCATCTCTATAATGAGCGATTTTCTTTGTAATGTTAAGAAGAAGATCTTTATTGCGAGAGTCCTCATTAATCCTTTTTTTGAAGGCCTTAATAACATCAGCAACCTTTACTTGTTTAGTTTCAATAAGCCTCTTGATTTCTCCTTCCGAAATCAACCGAGAGCTGTTGCCTACACTTGTAGAAGGGCTTGGTACCGTTGCACGACTCGATGACCCGGTAGAAGTTGAAGTGCTTTGAGCTGGTTTAGTTTTCTTGACAGCATCAACACTTGTTTTAGGATCGGAAGGACGTATTCGTTTTACATTTTGAATAGGAGCACTGGCTGTTGTCACAGGTTCATCACGCTTTAGACGTTTTACAGTAGAACTATTTGTTATACTACTTGATTCAATATCAGATGTGCGAGATTTATTGATTTTAGTATCGACAGTTTTAATGCGTTTAATTGCGTATTGTTCTGTTGCATCCAAAGTTATCGGTCGTTTTACGGAAGAAGAAGTTGCCAATTTAGAACTAGACTCGGCAGGACGAGTACGGTTTGGTTGTGTGGCTTGATTAGGTCCACCGACCTTTTTGGCTGCTACTTTAGTGATTCCTTGCTTTGAATCGATCGAAGGAACTTTTACCATTTTATTAGGTTTCTGAGGCAAACTCCTTGTAGAAACAGAAGTTTGGGTCTTTTGAGCACTGGAACCTTCGATTATTGGACTGCTAGGTCTCTCCATTTTAAGTTTGGATGGGATTGTCGAAACACTACTCGACGGAATACTAGTAGATGCTGCAGGCGTAATATTATTACCTTTATCGCCAATTGTAGGTTTGGTGACGGTAAGGTTTTGTTTTAATGCTATGGGTGATTTGCTTTTTGCAACTTTTGGTTTAGGGGACGTAGTTTTAGGTTTTAGTACTTTTGTTTTAGGTGGCTTTCCCTTCTCGGAGGGTTTTTTTTCTGGGGCTTTGTCAAGTTTTGCGGCTGGCGTTACAGGAGGCTTTGTTTGAGGTGACGATGATTCTTCTGAATCTGAATCTTCACTTTCTGAAAAATATGGATTATCTTCACGATCACTTTCATAGGCATCGTTATTTTCCGCAGTTCTTAGCAATTTTTTGAGTTGCTTTCCTTCGTTCGTCAATTTATCATCATCATCAGATTCGTTGAGTTCATACGTGTCTTTACCCGTTACCTTCCTTTTCATCTTACTAACTTCCTTAGTTTCGTCATCAATAAGGGGATTTGCATCATCAGGCAATTCTTCCTCATCATCCTCAAAGACTTCTTCGAAATCTACCTCTTCTTCATCATATTCCTCCCTAGAAGGAATTCTTGCTTCTTCATCTGATCCGATTAATGCTTCTTCTCCTTCAACTACCTTCATGGCAGATTTTGGATCAAATATTCCCCCTTCTCCTACAGCTAAATCTTCATTTTTAGATTTACCCCATGATCTCATCATCCATCTATCATTATCTCTCTTTTTAGCTTTCGCCATCTTATATTTGTAATAAGGAATTAGTGAAAATGCTCGTAATAATATTACTACTTGAATTTCATCAGCCCCTTATCTAATTGAATGTGAACAAAAATAATAATCTTTATTATTATTATTATTATTTTTTACCTGTTCTTCTGCCTCTTCAATTGTGAGCGTTTTATAATTCAGCTTACGGTTGAAAGTGTAAAATCGATGGATCTGAACGAATTCTAGTTTATCTCCCTATAATTAACTTGTTAATATATAGATCAAGAGAACTTCAAGATTGCAGATGGTTATAATAATAAAACAATAAATAAACAACCTTTACTAAAAAGACACCATATTTTGCACTATCACCACCTTCATATTCACCAATCCATGTAATACCTTCATAATCTTCCAGAACCCACGGTAGTTTCTCTTCAGCTTTAAGCTTCCTTTGACTATCATCAGCCAAGAATATCTGAGTTGTTTTTTTTTTGAAGAGATTCTTTTTGTTATGCCTTGCACCAGCGTATGGCGCGATGAGGGATGCATCAGCTCCGCTTGTAGGTGCTGGTGTTGAGTTTTGTTGCGCCGCTTTAGAAGGGCCCGGAATAATTGGATTCGGACGATTCAATATCAGCGTTTGTTGCTGAGGCGCATCAGGATCTCGTCTTTGAAGTTTTACTGGAACTGTAAATTTTGTTATATCCACTGGTTGACTGCTATGGAATCTCATTATATTTAACTTTTTAAATTTATTCAACATTGAGGATGTAATCGTGTATTCCTTCTTAAGTGTTAAATTTCCTTTCGGTTGTGTTGGTGGCAAAGCTGCTAGCGCCTTCGCTCGCATATGCTTCGGTAAATTTCCAATAAGATGCGCGGGAACAGGCTTCTTTAAAAATGGATTATCTGCTTTCAGTTTACTAACTGGTTTCGGCGCGCCTGCGGGCCTAACTGCGTGATTGGAATTATTATTGACGGCAGACATGCCAATTGAGCTATGATTCTAAAAGTTTCACGTTCAAAGAAAATATTTTATCTAGGAGGCTTTGATCATTCTAGCAAAATTACTTATCTTAATTGGCTATTGATTTGTTGGCCAATAGCTGATAGTATAACTACCCATGTACATACGTATGCATTCATAAAATAATTGCTGTTTAAAGTTATTTATATACTCATAATTACAAAATTAATATCGATATAAATTGTTCCATTTCCTAAGATTTGAGTTCTTGCACTAGGAAGAAATTTGAGTCGGGTACGATCTATAATTTTCGATTAAATTTTTTTTTTTTTTAAACTGCGAATTTTCGATTTTCTAAAAGCCATTTTCCCGAGAGACCGGCAAACCAACTTTCAGCAGATCGACCAAAATTTAGGGTCGGAATAGGCCGGAATTGATAAATTTCTCCCCAAATCACCCAAAATTTTACTAATAAAATGGTAGCCCACGTACTAAGTAAAGCTGCCCAGATGATAATTTTGCTGTAGTATAGGTGGTTAGTATTATTTCTTAATGCCGGCCTAGATCCGGGCCTATTCCGACCCTAAATTTTGGTCAATCTGCTGAATTTTGGTTGCTCTACTAATCTATCCGCTTTAAACACCCTCAAAAATAAATGTTGGCTTTTGGCCAAGGTTTTGAAAAATTTTGTCCAATTGCCAAAACTTGTTTATTTGCCCAAATGTCATCACAGTTCAGTACCTGAGGTCTTATTTAAGAACTTCATTTTTAAAATTGAATAGTATCGGGTATCAGTATTGTTACAGGACAGTTGTGGACAGTAAGTTTGGACACTTTGGACAATTTTGGACAATTAAATAAATTAAAAT
>CAJVPZ010002144.1:0-12959 GCA_910592135.1 Racocetra fulgida | reverse complement strand
TTATTCTAAATTTACTTTAATAATTTTAATAAAAATATATTGTTTATTTTAAATTTACTTTAACAATTTATACTACATTAAAACATAATTTTATTTTAAATTTGTTATTAAGGTATTGACGATATGTTGTTAATGAGATTGTGTTTAATTGTGGGTGACAGCTCGCAATTCATAAGCATCGAGACTCACAACATATCAAAATATCTTCCTACACTGATCTTAGTTAAAAGGTTTGAGAGGATGCCATCTGGCGAGGTTGTCTAGCTGGCAAGCTGCCTAACTGATGGTTGCTAATAAGAGTTAAAAGTTTATTAAAATAATAATTAACTTAAGTTTATTGTATAATAATTTTTTTTTAGAAACTTTAATAGTATGAATAGGTGTGGTCATGCTATTCAAAAGCAAATAAAGCAATAGCTAAAATTTGCTTTTAGAATAGCATTCTGAAAGCAAATGAGGTATAGCCGAAATGCGCTTGAGAATAGTATTACCGTACCTATTCATTGACTCAATAATAGATATATTTAATAGTTCCTGTTATAATAATCTTTAAAAAGAACAAACTACTTTGTTAGTTAAACCTGATTAATACATAAAAGAACAATAGGTGTCTACCTCTTTTAAACCTATTATATCACTTATAGTGCTTTAGGATACTATTAAATTAAAATCTGTTAATTATATATTTTAATTTTTCTTTTCTTTCTCTTTTTTTTCTTCTTTCTCTTTATAAATATCTCTTATATTTTAAATATTTATTATTTAGTTTTAGTATTAAATTTTTTTTAGTTTATTTATATTTTATTAAATATAAACTCTTAAATTTATTTTTATTTTTATAAACTTATCCAACCTTTTGCAACACTATTTTAACTTTATTTAGAAATATTTTAACTGCATCCCTACTAATAAGAAATACTCCAACTTAGTTAAAAAACTTGAATCTGCTATTGCTCAACTATAGTTTAGATCTTCTTTAATCTTACAACAAACTTATTATTCTATTACTCTAAAAATTGTGGTTTCTATTAGAGAAATAAACACTTTCAACCTCTTTTCAAAAATTTCTGAGATAACAGTCACATAATTGAACTAGATTTAATACTTTTTCTACTCAACTAACCTCCTACGTTAAATTGCCAAATATTAACAATTCACAAGGCATAATCTATCAACTTCCAACTATTGTTCGATAACAAAAATCTTGAACTTATATCCCTTCTTAGTGTGCAAATTTAAAATTATTTAAATAAGAAGTCAATAACAATATCTATTCACTTAACAGCATTAACAAATTATTTTGTTATAGAAAACTTTACAATTTTTTAACTTATTTTTATTAAGTCTTTATGAATATTGCTCAATATAAAGGATGAATTCAGAATTATAACTTCATTCATCAGAGCAATCAAATTATTTCTAAAAGCAAATATAATAGCAAACCAGACCCAAGTTGTTTTATTTGTAATCTTTTAAATTTAAGTATATATATCTTACCTGAATTTTAGAAATTTTAAGATTGGTTCCAACATGAATACAATGGTGAATCACCTTTCAGATATACTGTAAATATTTTTGAACAAATCTTTAAATTAAAAACACATCAAAATAAAAAGTCACTTATATATGAATTAATAACTTCTTGCTAATATAAAAACTAAAGAATTTAAATTAATTGTTTCTAAAGTAGAAGAAAAGTGGTTATTAATATTTGGATTTATGGACTCATCTGAATACTACAAAAACTTCTGATACAAAAAGTAGTAAACAAATAAACAATTCTTCTTTTAATACTTTTGCCAAATATATTGAACAAAATTATAAAAAGGTTTGAGAAGAACTTGATAAAACAAATAAATTAATTCAAGAATAAAACAATTGCAAGCCTCTGCATCTATTTCTCAGATTAAAGCTTAGAGAACAACAAACTTAAAAGCTATGTCTCAACAAAATAATAGCATGTATGAAGATGAACAAAGAGATACTATAACTCAATTAATAATTCCTGATGAAAAGAGTGAACCACAAGCTAGAGAACAATAAATACCTATTAGAAAAAATCAAAAGGATAATGAAAATAATAATAATAATAATAATAATAACCTATCAGAACAGTTTGATGCTAATTAAACTTTACAAGCAATTTTAAATAGATTAAACCAAGTATTATTAGACAATATTAATAGAACTGCAACAGGAGCTTAAAAAGAACATAAAATAATAGATATTTCTGTTTTTTATAAATTAGTAATGAGGATCCTGTTGAATGGCTTAAAGCTTTTAGTAAAAAATGTATAGAAAATAATATTACTTCTAACAAAAGAATAGCAATTATACCAAATTTTCTTAGAAGTAATGCTCTCTCTTGGTATAATACTAACTATAATAATTTTAGCTATTAGGATAATCAACTTGATTCAACTAAATCTTTTGTTCACCTATTTATTAAAAAGTTTAGAAATTCTTTTAAAGTTTCTCAATAGCAATATACTTTGAAAAGTAGAAAACAAAAAACTGATAAAACAGTTGATTCTTATAATGCAACCTTAGATAAATTGTGCCAAAGGATAGATTCAAATACCCTTTATTCTAAAGTGTATAAGATGAGACAATTTATTAATAGTTTTAAACAAGAGTTTTAAATTTTAGTTTAAGCTAAAAGTTCTGAATATTGGAACAAGCAGTAAATAAAGCCAAGACTATTAAAGTAGCTTACTCAAAAGATAAAACCTTATCAGCCTACTCCTTATTATCAACTATCTATCAACCACAATTCTTTGCAAAATATAATACTTCTCAAGTTATACAATTATAAACAAATCAAAATAGTCTTTGTACAAACCTTATAGAAGCTGTCCAATATATTCAAAAAATATTACAAAACTAAAATCAAAACTAAAACCAAAATAAAAGTCAAAATTTATCACAACACAATTATCAAAACAATAATAATAACAAAAATAATAATTATTAATCTCTTCATTAACAAAATAATTTGTGTTTTAGACCAGCGTACTTAAAGGTTTGATTAAAGAAGAGGTTGTGAAAAGAATCTTCGAAATGGTAGGAAGTCTGAAAGAGCTTAGAATTTACATAGATACTGTAATCAACTCAGCTTGGAATTATTTCTACGAAAACATTTAGAAACCAAGATGTGCATATGTAAATGAATGAGAAAAGAAGAAAGGAATTGGCCCAAAAGAAAAGAAAGGGAAAAGCCTTAGTTCCGAGAAGCCAAATCCTAGCAACAAAGAGGAAGAATCGATTCCAGGAGGAGGAAACAGTCAAGATCAAACCAAGGAGAAAGTTAAAAAGAAAGGAAATGATAAATGCAAAGAGGAGGAAGTAAAAAAAAGTACTTGGTTTGAAGCAATTAAAAATTTTATTAAAAATAAAACAAAGCCATTCTGGTATAGCTTCACAGGCTAACTTGGTGCAGCCTTCCAGTGTGGGCATATGCCTTATCTGGTGAGGCAGACCATCCCTGGGTGCTCAATAGAGTAGCCAAAGAATGTCAGATTTGTAGCTTAGATAGTTGAATATATGTTTATATATATGATTTGATCTAATAAAGATACTAGTGAGGCTGCCAATAATTAAAAAATAAATAAATAAAAAAATTTGTGTTTTAAATACAAACAGCTAGAACATTTTGCTTCTAATTGTACTACTCCTTTCTGTACAAACTGTTAACAAGTTAGACATATACTGGCCGAAAAGGTGAAATTTGACCACAAATTAGCCAGAAATTGGCCAAAAATCAGCTAATTTCTGGCTAATTTGTAGTCGAATTTCACCTTTTCAACTAGTGATAGTACCAGAAATTGCCAAATGAATCAAAACTGGAGACTTAATAATAATAATTTTAGACCTCAAAACCAAAATAGGTTTAACAATAATCATAATAATAACAATTAACAAAACAATAACTATAATAATAATAATTACAATAATAATAATTATAATAATAACAATCATAACAACTATAACAATAATAACCCTAACAAGAATAATAACCAAAATAGAAGCAACAATAATAATAATAACAATTATAATAATAATCCTAATGATCAAATAACAATAATAATAACAACAATAATTAATAACAATAAAACTTTCTAAATTATTATGAAAATAATATTTAAACCCAAAACAATACTAAAAATAGTGTTAAATAATGCAATTTTTTAAACTAATTATGATATCTTCAGAGAGTGAACATGTTAAGAAATTAAACTACTCATCAAACAAAGAAGAAGTAAGCTTATATAACATGTTCTTGGATAAAATAGATGAACTTTTAGACAAAAATAATAATTTAGAAGTTAATGATGATTTTTAGTTGAATTAAGAAAAAGCAGAAATAATAAAAATATTTAAATTAAACTCAAATAAAGTTTATGATAATGAAGAAAACCCAGAAAATCAAGTTAAAGATTTTCTTTGCTACAGCTAAAGTTCTAGGAATTGAAGTAAATGGTTTAGTTGATACTGGATCCAAAGGATGTATAATTGTTAAACACTTTCTTAAAAGAGCTAATAGAATTATTGACAGACCAAGCAATGTCAAAGTAGTAGATATAATAGAAAACAAATCAATATTAATAAGAAGAGTTCAAAATATACATATTTAAATTGAAAGCAAAACTATATTAATGGATATGTTAATAACAGAATCTAAAAAATATAATATAGTATTAGGTAATAAATATTTAGACAAAGTTCATGCTGTTATTAACTAGGAATCAGGAACCGATATAAGTCTGAAGTATTACTATATTTGGTAATATCCCTGACTATACTGGTAATCAATTGTTGTTTTCAAAATAGTTTTGTAATCATGTGTTATGTAGCGGGACAGACAAAAAATTTTTAAGTTACATTATTGATATGTTAACTATATTAATTATGTTAATGCATTAAAAAGAAACGTTTGATGATCGAAACATATCTAAAACATAACTTTTGTGTCACTTAATATGTAGAAATTGAGTGTCTGTCACTACGCTTCAGACAATTATTATACTGAATATATAAATACAAACATTAATGATCAAACAGAATATATCTCTATTACTTGCAAACAACAAATAGCAGATCTAAATATTACTTATTCTATTAAATTTAAAGATCTATATTCTAATTAGAAATTAGAATTAGAACTTGAAGAAGATGATGACATTTCATTAGAACCAAGTTACTCTACAAGAGTACAAGTTAAAGAAATATTTGCTTAAACTAATTATCAATTAATAGCAAATATATAAGTAGAAAATATTTATGATTCTTGAAATAACAACATTAATGAAATATTTAAATTAATCTAATCTGAAATAAAAGAAATTGTAAAAGAAAAACAAAAACAGGATCAATAAGGACATTCTATACAAATTACAAAAGACAAGTTAATCTATATTGAATATAATCTAAATCAACAACAACAACAACAAGTTACTAAACTGTTAAAACAAAATTCAGAAATTTTGTAATTAAATTCTTTGAATTAAGAAATGTATTTTTTTTTTTGGTGCACCTGCACCATGGTGCACCTCCTTGTGTCATGTGATCAACCATCACAAAAATTATATCATCATTACTAGTTACAGTATTACGAAATAATAAATTAAATATTACATATTCATTAAGTAATTTACAAAAATTAAAAAATTTATTACAAAAGTCAATTTTAATATACATTCGCAAAGGACAATTTCGATTCTTTAATTACCCTAACTACAAAATCATTAAATCCGATTATGTATACTTAGCCAAAACACCAAAGAAAACAAGCAAAATCCAACAAAGCGCACTAATGGCAACAACACAAATTCACAAATAATAAAATCACACTAAAGTTAAAAGTCAAAACCACTTTAATAACAATATCGAAGGGCGATTAGCAACGAACACCTAACCCAAATGACGTCTCTATTAACTGGAATTTAGCTATAAACACCTAACCCAAACGACGTCTCTATTAACAACGGCAGCAAAGAGTTTTTTACAACTGACTCTAACCCTAAATAAAAAAAAGAAAAGCCGTTAGTAACGTGTTTACAAACCAGACAAAAATAACAAACAAATGAATTATACTTTCTGAATTCCAAAAAAAGCCAAAGATGCTATTAATCTAGAAAAAAAAAAGCGTTTAGTAACGCATACAAACCAGAACAATAACAACAAATAAATGGAACTATACTTCCTGGAATTCTTAAAAAAAGCCCTTCATAACTCCTCTAACCCTAATCTAACAATAAGTTAAAGTAATCCTGACCCTAACTCTAAATAAAAAAAAAGGCATTAGTAATGCGTTCACAATCAGAAAAAAATAACGAACAAATAAATTATACTTCACGAATTTCAAAAAAAGCCCAAAGATGCTAATAGCCTAAAAAAAAAAAAGCGTTTAGTAATACATACAAACCAGAACAGTAACGAATGAATGGAACCATACTTCTCGGAATTCTCCAAAAAGCCCTTCATAATACCAGAGTGATAAAATCAACAACAGCCACGCCATAAATGAAGCACTAAACGCAATAACAAAAACCTGTTATCCAAAAGAAGGATGTTAGTTAACTACATGCAATAAAATAAAAAAAGACTTCAGAAATGATAAAATCCCATTACCTAAAAAAGAGGCTCCAGAAGTGAAATCCTGTTACCTTAACGCAGAAACAGCAACACCAGTAATGACAATGACATGATACCTGAAATGACACTAGAAATGACAGCACTAATAATAACTACCAAAAACGACGACGCCAGTAACGATGGCATTAAACGATGGCATTAGAAATGACGACATTAGAAACAACAGCATTAGAAACAACAGCATTAGAAACAACAGCATTAGAAACAACAGCACTAGTAACGAAATCAAAATTCTGTTAACCAAAAAAAAAAGTTAGTTTAAACGCATCAGAGAACAAAAAAAAACTAATGATTATTATCAACAATCATTAGTTATATCCCCCTAATTAGAGGTGCATTACGGTGCATAGTGCACCAAATTATAATTCCTTTAAGAAAAACAAATATAGTATATCATAGAATTAATATTGATAATTCTAATCTTATTAAACAAAGAGCTTATAGAGCCTTATCAATAAAACAAAATTATATTCAAAAAGAAATTAAAATTATAAAAAAAAATGATATTATTAGAAAATCAAACAGCCTTTAGAGTATTTCTGTAGTTTTAGTTAAAAAGAAAAATAGGAAACTATGTTTTTGTATTGATTTTAAAAAATTAAATATGTTTACTAAAAAGAACACTTATCCTCTTCTTCATATTAATGAAATACTTGATAATCTAAAAAATGTTCAATGGTTCACATCTTTAAATTTAACTTCTAGTTATTAGCAAGTAAGAGTTAAAAAAAAAGACTGAGAAAAAACAGCATTTATAATGAAATATAGGCTATATGAGTTTAATGTTATGTATTTTGAACTTTGTAATACACCATCAACTCTTTAAAGACTTATAGATATTGTTCCCAAGCCTGTTCTCTAGAAAAAGGCCATAATATATATTGTCACAGATTAAAATGAAATCTAATCAAAATGAAATTTTTCTGTTTTTTAAGGAAAATTTAAAATTTTTTGGTGGACATTTTTTGGGGTTCTTTTTAGCATTAGGGGTAGGGTTTAGAGTTAGGTTTATTAATAAATAAGTATATGTGGATTTTATAGGCTCTAAGGGTGGGCATGAGAGGTTCCTAGTTTCATTTTGATCAGATTTCGTTTTGATCTGCAACATATATTGATAATATAAATATATATTTTGAATCATTTGAATAATATTTACAAGATATTTAGGAAGTATTCAATTTTATTAAAAATGCTAATCTAAAAATCAATCTCAAAAAATATCATTTCTATACAAATAAAATATAATTTCTTGGCTATATAGTAGAAAATCAATAGAATTAAATCAGATTCTTAAAAAGTAGATAAACTTGATAAACTTCCTCTATCTAAAAATATTACACAACTAAGGGAATTTCTAAGACTGCTATCTTATTATAAAGGATTTATTGAAGGTTTCTCTAAAAAGGCTAAACTTTTATTAAAATTATTGAAAAAGAATAAAAACTTTAAATAGAATCACAACAGGAAAAAATATTTAATTGGTTAAAACAATGTCTTATTACCTCTTCCATATTATAATATTTTAATTACTCTAAGCCTTTTATATTATTCACAGATCCTTAATATTAAGGACAAGATACAGTTCTCTCTCAAATTAAAAATGATAAAAAGCATGTAATTGCTTATATTAATAGAACTTTAGTACTTGCAGATCATAATGATAGCATTATTGAATTAGAATATTTAGAGCTATCTGGGCAATAAAATACTTTTGTCATTATATTATGAATCAAGATTTACTTTTATCACAGATCATAAAGTTTTATAATAGTTATTAAACTCATTTACAATTAATAAAAATAAAAGGGGGTGTAGCAACTTAGTGAAGTGTTGAAGTTGTCGCACCCTCAAGTGGCAGGAACAGAGTTCAAATCCCATCAGCGACGAAAAAAATTCGAATTTTCAGTACAGTGTTACGGCAACTGTGAGTATAAAGACAGATCGACATCTGTAACTAGGTTATATCAGCTCGTACTGGAAGACTGTAGAACAATAGTATAATATATGAGACACAAAACCTAAGTGAAGCAGTCATATAAATCTAAGGTCAGCGCACATAGAAGCCCGCTTGGCAAGACCTAAGTAGAGAGGTAGCACAGATATTCGACGATATTATATAAAGAATTATTAACTAGAAAACCGAAGAACCAAATGAGACCGAAGTGTTTGGCAAGGCACTCTACCAACCAGGCTGCTGGAGAGTAACCAGAGAAAAAGGACCCAACCGAGGGGACCAAAGGCAGGTTACAGCTTTTCTGGGCCATCTGAATTGGAAGTTTGAGATGATAGATATATGGCAGATAGTCTGTATAGTGGGTGCTGAGGTCTAAGTAAACTCTATAAGGGCGTAGTAGATAACAGTAGCGGCTTCAGCTCACAAGTACTTGGTCTCAGCCTAGACATAAGTTACCGAAGTAGATTAGATAATATAGTAATAATAGGTACTAGACTGCTCTAGCAGGTGATGCTCTCGAGGATGAATCGGTTAATCATACCAGTAGTCCTATAGGTGGCATACAATGATCCTAGAACTTGGACTGACTTATGTATCATATGTTCTGGGTAAGATTAAATGGATTGGCATAGGAAACTTAGATCAGAGGATTTAATTGGGTAACTCAAGTAATAGTAGGTTATAGGTATGGTATCTAGTGTAGAACCTAGCAATAGGTAGATACTTAATTAGGCGCTCAAAAGGTGCAGATATGGCTAGAATATATTCTTGTCAGAATGTACTTATCTGGAGCCCCCTTGAAAAGAGCACTATATAATCCTAATATCTAATAAAAGCAAGAAGCTGAAGAGGCTAACCTTGACTACAAAAAAAATAAAAATAAAAATAAAAGGATAATATGATGGAGATTAACTCTACAAGAATATCAGGTTGATATTAAATATCGAGCTGATAGCTAAAACAAAAACACTGATTTCTTCTTACACCTCCTAGAATATTATCAAAATCATGGATGACAAACTATATAATTAGCTATATAAATACCTTTTCTCTTTACAATTTGACTTGAATATTTCTAATGTGAAAAAATCTTAAATCCAAAAAGAATCAAAAAATTATTTAATACAAAATAAAAAATTATTTAAATGAAACAAAGATAAGCCCAAAGAGTAATCAAAAATAGCCAAAAACATTTAATATTATATACCTTATATGATGAACAAGAAGTACATCTAGATATTAATGCTATCTATAACAAAATTAAAAAAAAAATATTATTGGCTTTCAATATATAAAGATATTAAAAATTATATAAAACTTGTAATATCTGCTAATGAAGAGGATATGAAGTTAGAAGACAAAATTTCTAAACTTTTTAAATAAAATATCTATTTCATAGAGTTGGAATAGATATAAAAGGACCTTTGCCAATATCAAAACAAGGCAACAAATATATTATTGTTGCTATTGATTATTTAACAAAATGACCAGAAGCAAAAGTCCTAAAGGATATAAAAGCTACTACTGTTGCTGACTTTATTTATAAAGATATTATTTGTTGATATAAAGCATCTACTATATCACTCTCTGATAAAAGAACAAATTTTATAAGTACTGTAATTAAAGAATTGTGCAAAAAATTACAAATAAAACATCATAAATCTTCTGCTTACTATCCACAAACAAATACCGTAAACTGCTATATAAAAGACCTGGATCTCTTATATTCTACTAAAAAAATTAATTGGTAAAAAAAAGAAAATAATTAGTAAAAAATGAGGGTGGGTCTAATATATAGGGGATCTTGTATATAGCAGTTTACGGTAGCATGATAAAAAAATTTAATTAAACAATTGGTAAAGTATAAACAAAAATAATAAGCTATTAATATAAGGAATAAGATGAAGTTTTTTTCTCTATATTATTAGCTTATCAAACTACAAAGCATAGAACTACAAAATTTACTCCATTTTCTTTAATATATAGACATAAAACTAAACTACTAATTGAAACCATTATAGAAACTTATTATAATAAAGATATATCATTTCAATAAGCTCTATTAAAAAGAATATTTGAAATAGAAGATGTTTTATTAAAGCAGTAAGATAAAGCACAAGAAAATATTAAAAAAGTACAAAAACAATATAAAAAACAGTATGATAAACATACTAAAAACAACAAACTAAAAATTGGAGATAAAGTATTAGTAGCAAGATCTAATCTTAAAAATATAGTCTTGGCTAAGTTACAAGAACAATTTATAGAACTATATATAATTTATGACATTTTAGATTATAGAATTTATAAACTACGAACATTTTTTGGCAAAAAAGTAAAAAATTTAGTTTATAGAGATTGATTAAAACTTTATAATGATAGAAAAATAGAAGTCTTTCTGTATCTCAAATTATAATTATACAAAAAAATCATTAGTATATCATAGTGTTCTTTGTAATACTTTAATTTTTATAAATATAACTTTTGTTTTTATTTATACTCAATTATTTTAAAATTTTTTAAAATTTAAAATTTTAAAAATAACTACAAAATTTTAATTTTTATTATTTTATTTATATATTTATTACATCTATTATTTTATTTTATTTATTAATATAAAAGCATTATTAAACAACAACTTTTTACTTAAAGTATTACAAAGACTTAAATAAATTTTTTTTTTTTTAATGTTAAGGTGACCACTTGAGGGTCTGGCACATTTTATTAACTTTGGTTGCGAATGTCAGAACAGCTACAGGATTACTCCTGACTTTGTTACATTAACAAAGGTATATTCTAGCCATATCTGCGCTTTTTAAGCGGCTAATTAAGTATCTACCTATTACTAAGTTCTATACTAGATGCCATATCTATAATCCACTATTACTTGAGTTACCCATTTAAACTCTCTAATCAACTTAGTACTGTCAGATATTCTCCTCAAAGAGGAACTGCCGCTAAGGCCCCTTAGGACTGACTACTTTATCTTCATAATAAACCTCCATATTCTACACATGTATCACCTAGATTTTTTGGTAACTTATGCCTAGGCCAAAGCCAAGTACTTGTGAGCCGAAGCTGCTACTGTTACTTATTTCTTGCTCTTATAACATTCACACAAACCTCAGCACCCACTTTACGGACTATCACTGACTTTCTTAGCATATTAACAGCATCCTCAAACTCTTAATCCAGATGGCTTGGAAGAAACTTGTGTCTTCTAGTATTTTGATAAATCCTTTTCTTCATATACATGTAGCCTGGTTGGTATGGTACCTTGCCTAATACCTGGTTCTCGTTCAGTTTGCAGTTGGGTCCAATTGCTGATGATCTTCTTTTATATAGTACTGTTGAAGATTTGTGCTACCTTTTTATTTGGGACTTGCTAAGCGGGCTTTCATATGCTCTAGTCTCTAGATTTATCCAGATCTATCACTTGGGTTTTGTGTAACTCTTGCATTATACTACTGTTTCGGATCCTCCCAGTACAAGCTAGTACAACCAAGGTTACAGATGCTGATCTGCCAGATTACACACAGTCTGCCATAACACATTCTATAAAATTCGAATTTCATTACCAGTGGGATTCGAACTCTTGTCCTGCCACTTGAAGTACAACAACCTACCAACTTCACTAAGTCACCACACCTAAACTTAAATAATTTTTAACTAAATAGAAAATTAATTAATCTAAGAAAAATTATTACAATTAATTCAAGACCAATTAACTTTAAAGATCACTAAAACTAAAATAGTAAAAACTTTAATTGAAGAATTCGTTAATCAAATTCCTACAAGTTTCATTAATAACAAATTATTATTTGAAGAATTTATTAATGATTAAACCTAAGATAAAGTTTTAACTGAAAACCTTTTAGATACCAACCAAAAACAATCATTAAACAATGATCAACATAATAAAGAGAAAATAAAAAATAAAAGAATAACAATTGCTAAACAAATTAACAAAAAACTAGAAATCTAATATAAAACAAATGAAGAAAAAAGCTTACCATTTGTAAACAGAATTAATATATCAACTGCAACAAAAATTATAAATTAAATTCATTATATAGAAAAACAAAGAGATGTCGAGTTCTTCAAAATCAAATCAAATATTAGACTTATTTGAATTTGATTTGATTTAAAAATCTGGATTTGAATTTGATTTGATTTGATTTAAAAAATCTGAATTTGAATTTGATTTGATTATTTGACTTTAAATTTTCAAATCAAATTAAAATTTTAGTTATTTATAAAAATATTTGATTTTCTTAAAATTTTATTAAACTAATTGATTTTGTATATTAAATAAAAAATGTTTTTCTAATCAAAATAGCCCTAGTTTCAT
>CAJVPZ010002143.1:0-12961 GCA_910592135.1 Racocetra fulgida | reverse complement strand
TATACTGAACTATTCTTAGATTAATTAGAAGACTTTGATTAATATCGAATTAATAACAAATAAATATCGATTATACCAATATTAGGCCTATTCCTTTTGTAGTTTATTAAAAAATCGGTATAATATACAAACAATATCATGTTAATATCGGCATACCGATAGGTCTCTGATTAAGCTCAAAATTTCAAAGTTCTATATGGACCCGATATGTCTCTGATTGTTATCTGAAATTTCATCTGCCGATATGTTTTCATTCGACCTGTGATAGAAATGATAAAAATAATTGAAAAAATATATAGACATAAAAAAATATCTCCAAATATTCATCTAAGCCTCCATATATATAAATGTACTTTAGACTACGGATCCTTAAATTCTTTCTGGTATTTTAGTTTTAAACGAATGAATAGATTACTAGGTAAGTAATACATATATGAAAAATTAATAATTTAGCTAATACTTCTATATTCTATCTTTTACTAAATTTGTAAAATAAAATCACATGATATATATAAATTATTATCTACAATCTCAATCTTATACATATATGTATACTTTATCATAAGTCAAATAAAGAAATTTGTAATAAAAAATTTTAATAACTCAAATTTCTTTTTTTAGCTTACAATAGACCTATAACGATAACTCTAAATAATACTATATATATATATATTTATATATTATAGGAAGCTACGAAAATAGTAAATAGAAAATTAAACCGAAACTTATGAATATCATCTAAAGAAATAAACATATCAATAGATTAATTAGTAACAGTAATGATACTTATTTAGTTGAAAGTTTATCTATTTTAGATCTAAAACTATTGGCTAGAAGCTTAAATATTTATGATATATTCAATAAAGAAGCAATAGATTTCATTTCTATGTTTAGATCGGTTGAAGTAGAAATCGGTACTGAGACAGGGTTTGATATATTTTCTGGAATCTTTCTATATCAAAGAAAATGAATGCATACGTATCTTATGACTTTTTGAAGTTATTCATCGAATACTATAATAACGCTTATGAAACTGATATATTTATTCATTCTGTATATTTGGAGTCTGATAGGTTGATAGTTATATCGCCTATTATAAACCAATATGAAAGAATTAAAATAAGTGAGGAAGTATTTAGTTTAACTTTTTTAAAGAAACATGAAAATTCTTCAAGAATATTTACAAAATTTTTAGATGGTGATAATGTGACTATATATTCAGGCCAGGTTCAGTTCTTTTTTGAGCATTATATTGACTACTCAGAAGCATCAATAAAATATAATTTCGCATATGTCTGTTAGTATAAAAAAATAAATGATGAAAATTTAAGATATCATCTTAATATCAGCAAATATGATGACAATCTATTGTAACTATACATGCCACCGAAATAGGTTTTTAAAAAACCTCTATTTCATCTCCATTAGAGCAATTTGAAATTTTTTATATGCAATAACAAATTTAATTTAAGTAGTTATGTTCCTTATAATTTCGTCTCTTCAAAAAAAGTATCAAAAAATTTCGTCTTTTAAGTAAAGTAGGTCAAAAACAATTTCATCTTCAAATTTTAATTTCGTACCTCGAAACCTAAAATAATTTCGTCGGCATGTATAATTGTAACTGAAATATTCAGTTATAGGGTGAGTTTAGGTCTTTATTAGGAGAAATATCAAGATGAAGAGGCATTTTATTTAGATAGTTAAAACTTTGGAGCAGTGAACGATGCCTTTTGTAAAGTCTTTTTATATATGTTTTTATATATTTAAGAGAACTACTTTACTAATTATCTATTTTCTAAACTATTCTTTCTAAAACTCTCCTTGTTACAAATCCGTTTACTATTCTAATAATGCTATGTATAACGATTTATATATAACGAAAATAAAATAACGATTTTATGTAGCAAATAAATAATAAATAAATAAGTAAGAATATTGTTAGTTTGTTGGTATTATATGATCATAATCACGTAATTACATAATTATTATGTTGTACTCTATCAAGCTAATAATTATGTTACACTATGTAATGTAAAATTATGGAATAAAGAATTTTATGAAGTAGATTGTGATTGCATAATTCCTATATATAACATACTGGAAAGATTTGTTGCTGATACTTATACCATTGGTTTACAAAAGCCTCAGAAATATATGTCTGTAATTTCTTTAAATAGAAAATATAATATCTAATTATATAATATATAATTTATATTATATATAATTTAATTATCAGATTATAAATGTGATCTATTACTATTTTAAAATTATATATGATCGGAAATTGATATTTTATATATATTGATATATTTAAGGATTATACGTACGTTAGCTATATACCCAAACTAGTTGGGTGCATATAATCGTTATGATCACATTTAATTTTCACACCCACTTCACGCCCATGATCTTCATAGTAATTTTTCTAAATAAGAAAAAACTGAGGTTAACCCGCCGATCATTAGTGTGGCAGTGCACCTAAATTTTTTATAAATGTTTTTTTTAATCGTTATTTCTCACTAATTGAGCACATATTTGTAAAAAGATAACTTGTAAACCTTTACTGTAACTATCAGGTTACGTATTATTTTGTTTTTTTTGAGAAATACCGATTTTGAATGCTCGCACCATATAACAATAGAAATACTACGTACGTACGGTACTTTGTATCTTTAATTATATTTTTTTATTTTATTTTATACGTAATATTAAAATAAATACAGTCGTCTCTTCATATAATTATATCATATATAATCACTAATTTAATTTATAAAACAAACCTCTATGTAAGTACAACTTCTTTATAAACATATTTTAAAAAAATCTTACTATATGCCCAACTGTGTGATTGTATAGAAGAACTATGTTTGCTAAACTTTAAAAAATACTATGTATTAACTTTAGTCAAATTTACTATATTAGGCCGCTTAGTTATACGTACGTACGTACGTATTTAAAATTAATTTTTTTACGTAGTATACGTAATACTACGTATAATATATATCTGAAATATACAATATTTGTAAATATTACGTACTAAAATATATCTATAGTGTTTTAACCTACGTATGCATATCGTTATACGTATTATTTCAAAAACTGGTTAATTAACGTTAAGCGGTATGAGGTGTTCTAAATAACCTTTCAAAACTTTAATTCTAACTATAAGTACTAACCCTAATATAAAACCACCATAGCGATAGGTGCATTTTATATCATGGCCGTTCACGATTTCATATGCCAAATTAGAGGTTGATCAGTGTTACACGGATTTAGAGAAGCACCAATAATAAATCAGGTTTGGATGCATGTGATCACGTATTATTGCGTTCGATCTGCTCGTTAAGATTATCCAATAATTCGACGCCCCTTATATTGACATTTTTGGTCTGACCGATGCGTTTTATAACGGGAGTGACGTGAATGTCGATTCGTTGCTAGTTCTAATTCAAATAAGCTGTTGATTGTGTTCTTTGCTCATTCAATAAAATAAAATGGGAAGAACTAGTCGTAAAATCGAAGAATTTGAACCAACATACGCGGTAAATATGACAACTAAGTTCTTGTTTATACATTTCAGTCGACTGCTGTTAAAGTGTTTCCAATTCAATAAAAAAAAGGTGGGAGAAGCCTATGAAAAAGAGAGGCTAGAACGTATAGAACAGAATAGGGCCTTACTAGCAAAGCTCGGCCTTATTAATTTTAGCCTTTCACCTCCTAAACCTAAAAGACCACCTAAACGCCAAATTGACACAGAAGAATCTCAACAGGAAGAACATGTTCGAACACCTTCGCGTAAGAGTCCGAGAATACAGCAAATGGTATGTTAATTGTTATAATCACAAAATCAACTGGTGGTTAAGTAAAATATAACTAATATAAATTAATAGAAACCCAGGTATAATTTACGCGTCAAAAGTTATCAACCCATTTATGCTCCATCCCCTTTACGACGTGTCGTTCGTGCTAAGGTTTCAAAAACCTCAAAGGTAAAGCTTAAAATAATAAAGAAGATCATGCATTATGGAAACTAATTATGTTTCTCTCGTAATTATATCACGTGATAAGACCAAATATAAAGTGTTAGGAAGAAATAATCAAGGACGTAGATTTTATGGCGGCAGAATCTATGATTCAGAAATAGGAACAACCTGTCATCAATGTAGACAAAAAACCATCGAAGAAAAAGTACAATGCACGGTAAGGTTGCGAAATACGATGGACTCAACAAAGATAACACGTATTCATATCTCGATTACTTTAAAGAATGTATTAGAAAACGGAATGCTCTGTAAAGTGATGATGGACGAACGATGTTTAATTGGAAGGTAATATTTATTGTATTTCCTTTTGAAAATATTCAACATAAAATTTATTTGTTTTTTATAAAGATATGGCGAAACGTTGGAAGAAGCACGAAGTTCTGGAGAATGGAATTGTCCGAAATGCCGAGGAGTCTGTAATTGTTCATTTTGTAGAAGAAAAAAAGGGCTCCCTGCAACAGGGATTTTGAAACACCTCGCTTTGGCAAAAGGATACAATTCAGTTATGGAGTATTTAGGCGATGCGTAGTATACGTATTTGTTAAATGAAGTATATCGATATTTAACCATCATGTGTCACGTGATATTGGCTTTAAAATTTAAAAATAAAAATAAAATTGTGAAAGTTTGTCATAAACAATAATTCTGGCCTAAATTATAGCTTTTTGGCCAACACTAAGCGATTTTCGCGATTTTCTGATAAACGATTCTCGTAATATATAAAACCCTTGAAATGTTCGAGTAATAAACATAAATAATTACATGGACAAAGATTGGTTGTTTGCTGATCTCCCTGACGATTCAGAAGACTCAGACAAGGAGTTTGTTCTTGGAGATAAAGACTATGTGGATGACAATAGCGATACTTCTGAAGAATATGGTTCTGAAAGTAAATAAGTTCTTTTTTTGTGTATCTACTCTTTAAGTCACCATTGACATTAACAGACCTTGGTTTATAGATAGTGATGCGTCCGTTGATCTCAACGGTCAAGAGTCAACGACAAATGACGATACTTGCAATTCGTCACAATTTACCAACAGTACAGATCATAGGTCTACTCGAGTTAATGGTTTGAATAACGGGCATAATCAAATTTCGAACGGCAGAAAGTCAAATTCTCACCTGCTAAATGATATACTTCAGTCTAACTTTGATGTATATAACTTATAATTTTTCATAAAAACATTGTAATTCATGATGAAATAAAGTAGATTGTCTATTTTTTCATCTCTTAGTCTTGTCCACCTCCTATACCGAATTCTCAAGTTTTTGCACTCGGTAAGAGATCATTTTCAAATTATTAGTTTCTGTCTTTAGTCGTATATTATTAACTGAGATTATAATCATCTGGCCTCTTTTATAATTATTATTAGATAATGAATTGCAGAAATTAGATGTGCCATTTCCAATTTTCTCGGAACAATTTACACAGTTTCATGAAGGTAAAATAATCAAATTTTAGAGTTTCTTCTTGTGACTTCTCCAATTCTTTGTACCTTTTATCATTTCCTTGTTTTCATATCAACTTTGATGCCATACAATACAAAGAACAAGAAATGGAATTGAAATCCCTTGCCATCACTGATCGTCAGCTCACAGAAAAACAAGCGGTGGCAGGATCACAAGTTCAAAGTTCTAAAGCTCTGTCAGAGGCTAAAAAAATGGAGCATAAAGATATTACTGATCTTAATAGAGATTTAAGAGACCAAGCTGAGTCAATTCACAAAGTACTTTTGCCGATTTTCAATAGATTACTAAACAAGGATGAAGATCAATTGGATGCAGTCAACATTGGTCCTTTTTTACTAGAATTTGCTCGAAGACTAGAGATGGTAAAGTTGACTTAGATTTTGGTTTGGTTTTAAAACCTTTAGGATTCAAATTGAAAACCTAAGAACCGGCTTTTTATATAAGTTCCAAACCTAAGTTTAACCTGATTTGGTTCAGATTCAAATTTAAAACTCGATTCCCAGTATTTTGTATGACATAAGAATAAAAATGTGTAATAAAAATATCCTGAGCTGTTGGAGATTAGCGGAAACGAAGTTTCTGCTTGTACATATATGGATCTGGGTATTTTGCTAAATACCCCGTGATCTTGATATATTGATCGGGGTATTTTAATAAAATTTCTTAATTCATATCAAACTTTTAGGATATATCAGATATATATTGATCTTCTGAATAACTAATATGTTTTTTAACATTTATAACGATAAGGTAAAGGGGAGTGATGTGATGGGGCGGGTAGAGTTGCAGATCGCATAATATCGAGGTCTATCAAATATTTTAATGACATACTATTCAATTTGTCTCACCAAGATAAATCGAAGGACATTTGTTTCTAATCAATTGGATTACCTTTGTTTCTAGTCATCGGATTACCTTTTTATTCATATAGATTATAGACTTTTCATAATAAAATTACTACATCATTTTCGTAATGTTTTTTTTTTTTATTAAGTATATAGTGTGTAACAATTATTGAATTTTGCGTAATAATGCTAAATGTCAATATTTTTTATTATACTCATTCTTACTAAAAAAATTATTGCATAATTTGTGTAATATATATTTTTTTCTTTGACGTTAGTAAAAATCTATACAGAGGGTTTGTTCATCGTTAATAATAATCATATCAAATTTTTACTTTTTAAGAAGACCGATAGGTGAATAAAGAGAATACCTTTAAGAAACTTATTAACGTGAACCCATACTTTATAAAGTTAGTAACTCTGAATAAACCTTACTATCGTTAACAAGGGTTTCGACATGAATGGGCTAGGAGTTTTAATTAGTACAGTACGTACTGTACTGTAAATCATACAATGGGGATTTTTTTTAAAAAAAATCCTACGTACGTACATGTCCATTAAAACACCGAATCCCATATCATTATTAAAAATTTTTTATTGAGGTTGAATCAATCAATATTAGAATTTTTTTTTTATTAAAAATATTTTTTTAAATCCGGGTCGCCGATTACAACTAATCGATTAGTTGCAACTTGTTGATTAATCGATTAATTGCACCAACTAATCGATTGACCATAAACGCGATCTGCGTCTAGGTACCGCAGCAATTTGTGAGCCGAATTTTGTAACAAACTGGGCGTTTTTAAGTAGTCTTTAGTCAATCAAAATAAAGTTATACGTAGAAAATTTGGTTTTCGATAACTATAATTAATAGAGGTTTTATTAGTTTTTGAGACCGGTTAAGAACACTTCGGTCCCATCAAATTATCCAAACTAATACATAAACTGAAAGACTTCTATTAAATATGTTTATAGAAAAATAAATTTTCTACAACTTTATTTATTAGCAGTAGTTTAAAATGCAATTTTTTTTTTATATATAAAACTTGGCTCGCAATTGCTGCGGGACCGATTAACATCACTATCTGCGGCTTATTTTTGGCAAATGAAATTTAGTGCAACGCATATCATTACAGGAATGTATAAATTTAAAAGCGATAGTCAAATCTGAGAACTATAACCGATAATGCTTGGACAAAAAAAACCACGATATAAACATGAAAAAGGAAGGCATTGTGATTTTAAATTTGTTCCAGAATCTCCGTGCAAGTTAGTTGATTTTCTTGGGGGTGTTAATTATACACCTTCCCAAGATAATAGGGAAATTTTTAATCGTTCCGTAGGTTTCTTCCGGAAAATATTGACAGAAATAGAAATGGAAAAGAGATGGGAACATTTTAAATTTTTCATCATTCAAGATTATAAAGATGGCGACGGAGGATTTTCGGTGGGGATCTCTCGCACGGAGAGTTGGAGACATCCACCGAGAAAAAGATTAAATTGCCTTTCATGTGATTCAGAATCAGAAACAAATAAGGTTTCAAGAATTGATTTTCCATCAACCGCAAATGATGATTCTAAAAAACTTTGCAATATTTGGTTTGACGCAAAAGCAAGGCCAATGTTTATAATAACACCTGTTCGGCATGTTGAGAGGCTTTCTGAGTGTACTGATGATGAAATATTTTCAATATTTCATCTTGCAACGCAAATAATTGACGAAGAGATGAAAGTTTCTAAAGCGCCGTGGGAAGGTGTGAGGTTTCTTCGAATGATATTAAATCATGGCAATTCGAGAAACATTGAACATTTACATCTCAAAGTCACATTAAGACATCAAGATTTTAAGTATTTTAAAGATAATGGATGGGATGGTGTAAAGAAACAAAATTTTAGAATATTGGAAGGTGGTTTATATAAAAGAGATGAAAGATTGCAGCAAATAACATAATCTCACCTTTTAAAATTACCTAAAGATGTATAGATTATTTTTTTGAATCATCAATGCATACAACAAAGGATAACTGTGCTATCAAAGAAGTCTAGGCAACTAGGAAATAGAAGCCGTTGAGATTCGGAACCTAATACTTAGCATTTAAATTTTTTTTTTTTTAACTTTTGGGGTCTTGGCCTTTAAAATTACGTAATGGGACATATGTTCCATAACGTGATTTTCAAAGCAAAGACCCCTTTTTATTTTTTCCCAGTACGTAATATCAATTTTATATAAATTCTTTAACCAGTTTCCTCTGATATCAACCCCGCATTGACTGAACAAAATACCTACCTAGTTCTATGGGGTTGACATTAACGAGGGATGGCTGAATTTTATTTTCGTGTGAAGATTAAAGTGCATTTGACACTAATTAGTTGGTGTTACGAAATTTTTTGTAATATCGATATATTTTATTATTATATTTTTCTGATATAGTAACAGCAGTTATTACGTATTTTATGCAATAATTTTCCTTTTAATTAAAAGTAGTTAATTTTTTCGTCACCATTGCTACATTTTAGAAATTATTGCTGAATTTTACGTAATAAATTTCTTTTTAGTGATAGTAAAAGTTCTATATAAAGGGCTGCTTGTCGCTAAATAATTGGAAGGCATTCTTTACCTTTTTCTCTCTAATAAACTAATCGACACAATAAAGTCGCATGTACAACGCTCGCTTCCTTTGCTTTAACCATTTTAATGTTTACGATTCGTGTTAAGTCCAGCCATAACGATATTAGTTCTCCCGGAATCGTAACTTTGAGACGTTGATTTGTTGTTTTTAGTTTTTGCAAGAGATATGAAACACTTTTTTATTAAGAAAATGTATGGGCTACCTATTCTTGAATATCATGGTTGGGACAGTATTATATGTTACGAATTGACCGTTACTCTTGATTATATAGATCAGATTTTCTTTTAAATATTGAGTTGGAAGTTCTTGAATATTTCGCTTGGGTCTATTTACACTATAAATCGGATTTTTAATATATTTTGATATTCGTAATGATTTTTCAAATTTGTTTTATTTTCTCTTTAGTTATTGTATTATAACTTTCAAATGTTTGATTAAAAGTCTTTATAAAATTATTACAAAAAAATTGTTAACCTGTGATCTTTCAATTGGTATATAAAATGCATAACATTACCATCAATTGATCTTTTTTTTTTTTAACTAGTTTTTTTTTCTTTTTGAATTTATTCTAACCTTACCTAGTTTTTTAATCCAAAATAAATTGTTGTAAGGGGGAACTTGTCATTTTTAAATTTTACACACTATAACAAAAAAAAAAAGTTTAAATACAGTAAATTTATATGAATAAAGTATTCATTATGGTTCATTTGTAAAACTTTATTCATGTCAATTTTGAAGTTGCCCAACGGAATCTTGATTTATTCCGTGACCTTCGAAGAGGATAATTGATTGCATTATGTACTGTATATAGTCAAAAAAATAAGTAATCGAATATTTGTTTGTTCATTTTTTTTATTATTCGAATATTTACTGAATATTCATTAAATATATAATATTTAAGGCCATACAAATTTATCATATGCTTCGATTTTTGGAATTTGAATGTTTTTTAGGGATTGCTTTTTTTTAATTTTAAAAGCAAATAACCTTTAATTTACAAGTTTTTAAAAAATAATTTTATTATTATCATATTTACCTCTTTAATACGATTCTAAAAAGTCCAAAATCATCCAAATCCAATCACAGGATCAAGAGATAAAGCTCGGTCAAATAAGGACACATCTCATATGTTGGACAATTGGTTAGACTAGGTCTAACCAATTGTCCGACATATGAGGTGTGTCCTTATTTGACCGAGCTTTATCTCTTGATCCTGTGATTGGATTTGGATGATTTTGGACTTCTTGTAAATTAAAAGTTATTTGCTTTTAAAATTTTTAAAAAAAACAAACCCTAAAAAACCCTAATTCAAATTCCAAAAATCGGAGCATATGTAGTTTTGGTTTTCATATCCCGGCCGGGTCAGCAAAGCAACCCACCTAGTATCGCCACCAAAATCACGTACGTAATCGCTTCTTAAATTTCAATCTGAGTTTAACATAAGAATAGCAGAATTACGAGGTTTACATAACAAGATTTTCGAAAAAATAATTTATTCAAATAATTTATTCAAATTATTTATTCAAATTTTATTTATTCAAATAATTTATTCAAATTATTTTATTCAAATTTTTTATTCGAATTATTTATTCAAATTATTTATTCGAACTATTTATTCAAATTATTTATTCAAATTGTTCATTCAAGAATTTATTTAATAAATTCAAACCGTCATTCAAATTTGAATTTTTAAAATGTATCGCATCTAAATTCAAAATTTTTTAATACACGTATAAAGCTTTAAGTCTAAATTAATACTACCAGTAAAAGGTGTTATTACATCCACTTCAAGTTTTCGGAAGCTTTTTTGCTCGCTCGAAATATTTAATATCGTCTACCATTTTTTGAATAAGTGAAAGTTCGATTCAATACTTCGAAGCCATTTATTTTGTTTTGGAAGATTATTAGACTTTTCAAGAACAATTGAGTGCCTAAAACATAATATTAGTAAAATACAATAATTTCCGGAGATACAAATAGCACCCAAAGATTCCTATAATGTTCAATTCGTGGCTCTCTATCGCTGTTAATTTTCATCATTTTTAAAGCTCACAGTAACAGTTGCACCAATAGATAAATGAAATGGAATTGACTTGTTTATTACGATAGTTTTATGGTGAACATATAAATAGCTGTCTCTTTTTCATAGAACGTTACGATCTCAAGTGTTACGTACTTGCCAAAAAATTCATTGCTATCATTTTTTTTTTTAATTCGTTAATCATTTGAGAAACATCCACATCTATCTCAAGACCCATATGCGTAATGCTTTCTCCATCAATATCTGTAAGTTTATCATACACCGTATGTTCAAGCCTTTCAGATTATATGACAATTTCTTTTTCCTTGCAAATATTGTTTAAAGTTTGATCTTCACGCATCCTTTTTCTGCTTATATTTATGAGGGCAAACACTCAAAGCATGTTTTTTGATTATTGAAATGCAAAATGTGTTTCATAATTCGACAGAACAAACAACGATGCGTAAAATGCTTATTTTACATTTTAGCAAATTACGGTAAAATTAAAGAAATAAAAATTTAATTATTTTATTATTGTACGCATTACTAATCAAATATTATCATTATCGTTATTGTCATCATATTTCATATTATTAAAATATCGGTAATAAAATTTAAGCTCCGTATGGCGTAAATGATTTTGGTGGCACCACTAGGTGGGCCAGGATAGACTGTGTACTGGTACTGCATTTAAAAAATATTTACCTTTAGATTGTATTAATATTTGGGATCTTTGCTAGGAAAATCACTCTCCGACATTTTCCGATCAGGCCAATTCGGAACATTTTAAACCAACATACCGGTACTTATGACATGCAAATCATTTTTTGCGAATGAAATTTAAATCGATAAAGGCAAAAAATGATATACATGCAAATAAGTACCGGTATATTGGTTCGAATTTGTCCGAATTAGCTCGATCGGAAAATGAAGGGTGATTTTCCTAGAAAAGCTCCCATTTATCAGTTAAAAAAAAACAATCACGTATATTTTGTGTTACAGATTAATGTTTACGTATAGTATCAAATTTATATTTATTTGACCAGAATAAACAGCAGCAATTTTTTAGTTTGAAATAGAGAATCATTGAATTACGGTGCATGAAAAAATTCTGTGCCAGGTTTTGTTGATCATTGTGACGCAGATCTCTAAACTACAAATCATATTTCATGAATCAGATGTAATGTAACACGATCTGGAAATTTCAAAATCTGCATAAAAAACCACTTTTAGTGCTCTAACAAAAAGTTTCCTTGAGCTATTTTATATACAATTTCCTAATCTCAAATTTTGTTCTAAACGCTAACCCCAACGTTTTGAGCTTTAAAAATATTGATTGCGTCCAATGATCGACAAAACCTGGCACAGAATTTTTTCATACAATTACGTTATGTTTGCATAGGAATTAAAAAAAGCATAACATCAAGCAATGCCGTAAATTTCAAAAAAAAATATAGATAATTACATTATTTTAAAAATCGCGATAACATCTAGATATACAAAAAGTAATGATGATTCTACATACGAGAACTCAAAATATTCAACTTGCATCACTTTATCGCTGTTCGCAAAAATGATGTATTTTAGTTGTTTTTGAGAATACGAATGTTATTTTGAGGATATGGACAAACATCTTACAAACATCAATAAGTTACGGATAATGCTAAACTGCATTGCACACCAATCATGACGATAAAAATAATATAACAAAAAATTCCTTTTGATAAATTATGTAAAAATATGTAATTTTGTAGATACCAATTTTTTATCCACGCTTAATTGTTTCAGTTTTACAATTTTCAGTTTTATTGATTTCTAAAAACATTTAAGTTGATTATATATTGAACAAATTCTGTTTATAAAAAGTCCAGACTAAATAAGTACTTGTTATTGGTTATGTTGCAGACGATAACTGATTTATTGTTGGGATATAATGCGGAGCACGTGCCGCT
>CAJVPZ010002142.1:0-12963 GCA_910592135.1 Racocetra fulgida | reverse complement strand
TTTTCTATATGTCATGCTTGAAATAATTAGTACCATATATCTTGAGCATGTTTTATCCATTCTAAAATTTGAGAAGAATTTAGACCTGAGAGAGTTTGGAGGTTATATTGAGACTGTGAGTTGATGTCATCAATTTGTTAATTAATGTTGAAGATGTTATGAGTTTTACTACTGCTTTTAAGATTTTTAATAAGATGGCCAAGTTTTTTAAGTAATAGATAGAGTTGTGTGCTATGAGGAGTAAATCTATGATTATAACAGCATTTGTGGCTAATTTTATTAGAAATAATTGATATAGCACTATTTATAAGAGAATATTCAATTTTATGTCAAATAATGTTAATACTTTTACTAGTTTGTAAAGAGAGAGGTATATGATAATTGTTAAGCTTAGATAAAAGAAGTTTAGAAAACTCAGTCCAATTTTGAGAAGCTATAGCACTGTAATTAAATATACATGGCTTATGCCAATATGGAAGTGAGGTGGTTTACTGTATGTATTAGGGAATATCTATGATGTATTTAAGTATCAAGTGATTACTGCAAGTGCTAGTTTTACTAATATCAAGTGTATATGATAAGAGAAATTGAATATTAAATTGGTCAGTTCAAATATAGTCAATTCAACTAGATGAAGTATTGTTCGACCATATATGATAAGTATTATCAAAGTGGGCACCAATATCATATATATTAGAATGGTGTAGATAATTGATGAGTTTATATTTAGCTAAAGAGCTGTGAATGTTATTATGTTTATTGAAGTCACCAAGAACAATAGGATAGAGATTTTATTGTAGAACAAGTTGAATCCAATTGATTATAGTATCTTGGGTTGAGTTTCATTTTAACATATCGGTTGATGAGAGATATACAGAGATAATATGAAGTTTAATGTTACTTTTAAAAAATAGATTAATAGCTATAGCACCACCAGGATGTATAAAGCAGTTATGAATGTGAGGTTGAAGAAAGTTGTGTATTATAATAGCAGAACCTTCTGCAGAGCTGTTGGAGTTAGCCCAAAAGTATGTAAAGAGATTATTGTTGCAGAATGATAGATTAGGCTTATCAGAAATTTTAGTTTTAGTAATGCTGGCAATATGAATATTGTAATCAAGGCAGTAGTGTTACCAAGCTTCTCTTTTGGTAATTAAGTTAAAGCCTCAGATATTATGTGTTGTGATATTAAGATGTAGATCTCTAATTTGGTTAGGATGTTGATTGTAAGGGTTATCAATAAATTCTTGGTCTTTAGATGATATAAGTAAGGTGGATAGATTAGAAATATTTTGTTAGAGTCTTGTGAAAATATAAATAGATTAGAAGATAGAGACTCAAGTTCATTAGAACTTGATTCAGAAGCTACTGATGAAGAATAGATAGATGTAAAAATAGGTGTGTTGAATTGTAATTTAAGAGGAATTTCATATGAATCATTGGCAGATAGAGTATAATAGTTTTGGTAGTATATTGTGTTCTTGTGATAAGTATATATGTACTTCACTTTTATTATTATGAACAGTAATAAAAGTATGATCTGCTAAATAGTTAATATTGTTTTGTCATAAATGTTGTAAAAAAGAATTAAAAGTTTGTAGTTTTCTTAATAAAGGAAGTTGGTAATAAGTAAGAAATTTGTTATAACATATTTCCAAATCATAGAAGTTGGATGACATTAGTAATAATTTGGATAAATATCTTTCTGTAGATGCGCTCGCTGTTTTAAGCTTGGTTCTTACAGCTGCAAAGGGTTTCATAGTCTACTATGTATGTTTGTCTGACTGTCATTAGCCTAGTTCTCCATGTAAATAAACTTAACCACCCATCCACTTATATCATTCTCTTCTGAGAAAGGCCCATTAAAAGTAGAGAACATCATTATTTCAGAAGTAGTGGCTGCTTTAATGAAATCTACAGAAGGAGTTAATGAAAAGGACTATATGAAAGAGTAGTAATAAGTTAGAGTTTTTGTTGTAAATTTTTGTTAGAGTTAGAGTTTTTGTTGTCAGTAGTTTGATCATTTGTGTTAGTGGTGGAATCATCATTTGAGTCTGTTATAATGATATCATTATTTTTATTAAGTTTAGAAGGGAGAATTTGGTCTTTAATAGACTTAGATGAAGGAGTTTGATCAATAGTATCCTTTGATTGTTGTGAAGTAGAGAATTTAGGTGGACTAGTAATACCAGAGTAGAAGAAAATATTTGATAGTATTTTTGGTATTTTGAAGTTAATATTGAACTTTGTGTATATAATATCTTTTGCTTAAGAAAAAAATGTTTCTTTATAAACTTTTTTGATATATAAAATGAAAAGTTTATCTTCAGTTTTTAGGATATAGAAGTAGATAAGAACACAAATGAGATAGTTAGTTTTAATAGGCTTAGTAATGATTTTGTCAATTGCTTGTTAAATATAGAGATTGTTGATTTAATCATTTTTAGCAACGGCTTTAAGGAATGCATAAAGGTAGCTATAAAAATAGTAACTTTCATGAGATCAGTCAGTTTCAACTTTGTTTAGTTCAATAAATTTTTCTTCAGTCTCAGTAGTGAGTTTGCATAGAAAGGAGATTGGAGTACGTTTTTAGAAAGTTACAGCTTATTTTTTATCTTTATCAAATATTGAGAAGTCAAGGTCAGGATGTGTATATACAATTTTAGGTGTTGTATAAATAGTTTTAGAAGAAGCAGAAAAGTGGTTAAATGATTCTTTAAAGAAAAATACAGATAGGTTTTTAACATTATATTTAGTATTATTAAGAAGAGTGGTGCAGTTTTCAATAGTACAAATATGAAAGTGATAGAGAGCAGCTTTGAAATACAAAAAAGATTTTTTATGTAAAGAATTAATACTAGTAATAAAAAATTCTTTAGAAAGCAATACTTTACATATATTAGAGAGCTTAAGTCCAATTTGATATTTAATATGATTATATGTTTTTTGTTTGTCAATATTAGTAAATTGACGTTTGTAAACATCAAAGAATTTGTTAAACCAAGGCTCAAAGTCTGGTAGATATTTTTTAAGAGAGGGTATTTGAAAGGTTTCTAGAAAGTGTTTTTTTGGTATATTGAGTAAAATATTGATATTGAATTTGGAGTCATTTTGAATTTTAAATAGGATTAATTGATGCTATCCTTACTAATATAATAATGGAGCTTGAATCGAATTGGTGCAATGTTGAGATCTTCATAGAATTTGTTAAAGTTGATTGTTTTATATTTGTTGTGTAATATAAAATATAAACGAGCAAAGTTAAGTACTACTTGTTTTCTGTTAGAAATAGAGTATGCTGAAATGGAATTGTAGGAGGAGAAAAATTTAGAATTGTTAAGTTGTATAAATAGTGTAGTAGTAAACTGCTTAAATAATGCAATAAGAGTAGAAAGGAGAAGTTCAAAGGAAATTTCAATATCTGTATTAATTATAGAATTATTGCTATGAATAAATTTAGTAAAAAATTTAGGTTTTTTCTCTGTCAAAACTTTAATAAGATACATGTAGTTAAATTTAAGCTTTCATTGGTTATCTGAGGCTGATCTGATAACTTTGCCAGGGTACACATTGATAAGGTGTAGTTTGATAAAGTCAAATAGTTGATAGGTCATTAGAGTATTAAATTTGTTATTTAGCTCTATAGATGGAGTGACTGGATATTCTTTAAACCAATCTATATCATTGGTTGTATCTCACAAAGTTTGTTTTTGTTTTTGTTTTTGTTCACTAGTAAATTGATTTGTGTTAATTTTTTTAGAAAAAAATTTTTTGTAAAGTTCAACTTTGTCTTTTGCAAACATTAGAGAAAGTTTATAAAAGGCAATTATCTTTTTTTGGATGAGTTTGAGTAAAGATGTTGGTGAGATAAGCTTGAGTTTAATGTCAAGAAGTTGAGATGAACAAGTCCTATGAATTAGAGCATTCTTAAAAATAGCAGCGGCTGTATAATCTGGGACGTGATTTTGGTCTTCAGTAATTACACAAAGAATATTTTTAACTTTGCAAATAATATAAATATAGTAGTGATGTGAGTGAGCAATGATAGTTATAGGTGCACAATCAGTTTGAAAGTTAGAAAAAAGGATGCATAGGTTGGTTTGAAATAAGTTAGATGTGCCTGAAATTTTAGTAATAGGTGAGGCAGATAATTTGTCAGTTTTTTTAAAACTATTTGCAGAGATTGTAAATCTAGTTTGTAGTTGTGTTTGGGATTAACCCATTGTTATAGAATAATTGATTTTATAGAATCAAGAGATAAAACTTGTATGATATTTACTATATAAGCAAGTAGAAATTGCTGGTTGTAAAGGATCTTTAAAGTAATGTTATTGTTTTTTATCATCACAATAATCTGGTTTCGCGTCAACTGAAAGAACACAAAGTGACTGAGGTTTGTTTTCATTAAGACCAACACTATGATAGTCTTTAGATCTAGAATAGTAATAGTTAATATTATAAGAGTCTGGCTCTTGAGAATCTGCTAAAGTAAGCATATTGATTTTAAGTTAAAATTTAACAAAGTTTTTTCTAGGGGTTGAAATAGAAGTAGAAAAACAGGGGTAATTCTATTGTGGCTAGTAAGGCTTGTGCATATAATCTTGTGTAACTATAGACAGTGTTGACCAAAAATGCAGTCATATAATATTTTCTATATGATTACTAGTCATAATAGTTATATAATAATAGTCATATAAATTTTGGTTATATAAATTATACCCTATTTTTATGACCAATATAACTATTAGTCATATAACTAAATATAACTTGGTCATATAATTAATATAAAAAATTATATTTTAAATATAAATTACTTTAGTTTATTATTTAATTTATTTTTAAGACAGTTTAATTTTTTAAAATACTGTTGACTCTCCCAAAACCAATTCTGTCAAAACCAATAATCTGCAATAAACAATTAAAATTTAATCTATCATATTAGTTCATAAGTAATATCTGATAATTCTGTCATTTCTGATATCCAATAACTCATTTAGATTATAGTTACATAGGATTCAGCCAATCAAATCAATACTGGTATATATATATTGTTATGATTCTATTATATGTTTTAGCCAGATTTAGCAATAATCGTATACATAAGAAAAAATTAAAGTAGATAAAAGCAATTGTAGCGCAGACAACTTTATTATAGCAATTAATTTATAAAATAAAAAAATAAGTGTGCTCGTATGTCTCTTCTTATCAGTTCAAACAAAGTTAATTTAATGTTTATATTATCCTGACCCAAAATTTTAAAAATCTCTTTTTTTACAATAATAATTGTATAAGAATTACTTGAGCCAGTTTAGAAAATGGAGTAATAATGGAAAATTTCAAGATGAATCCTTGAGAAGGTCTGATTAGTTAGATCTAAAACTATAAAGTTACGCATTCATTTTTATCTACTTATTGAAGAATTATAATTTTTGATTTTTTTGGATGATTTGCACTATATTTAAAAATAAAGTTATAATTAGAGTTTGAAACCAGTTTTATTTTATATATGTTCTAGCCAATTACAACTGATTTTAATATACCAAAAATAAATCTGATTCCAACTCTAGTTATGATATCATATTCGTATTTAGACAAAAAGTTAAAAAATAAAGGTTTGAAATATTTTGTAATTAAAAAAAGAAATAACTTTATACGTATGTATGTAATTTTCCATTCTTGAGGTATTGGGCATGATTTTCAGAATGTTTTATATATGACTAATCCATTTTTAATCTTGCTATTTATAGATTCATTTAAACCGATTTGAAGAATTCTTAAAATTCAAAAAAAGTTTATCATTTTTCTGGATCTTTTTGCAACTACTGTACTATAGTATTCCTATCCATTATCTATTTATCCATTAAATATCTGTTATCAGTTATCTGAAGTATCTGATCCAAATTTATCAGATATCTGTTTACAGCTATTATTATAATTTCTGAAACACCTGCTCATTACCTAAAATCTTTTTAGTTGTTTGGTAAATTATCTAACTCTTCAAAAATTACATCACTGCCTTCAGACTGAAGATTCAAAGATAGTGATATAGTTTCTAGAAAGTTGGATAATTTATCAAATGATTAAAAAGATTTCAGATAATGAGCAGGTGTTCTAGAAATTATGATAATAGCTGTAATATTGATAATTATCCAAATATCTGTTAGGTTATCCAGACATTTTGATCTGTTTATCTAATATGGATTATCTGGATATTCTGATCTGTTTATCTAATATAGATTACTCAGATAATTTAAATGAAAATAGATTTATCTATATTGCAACTCTACTGTATATACTAACGAGCTATAGCATAATTAGTTATACCCTAATCAATAAATTAACAAATTAAGAACAAAGTTATAATATGTACCCATAATATAAATCATTTTTGATTGTTTGATCAACAACGAGCTATATATGATTCTCTCTTAATTAGCAATTTTAAAGTTAACATTAGGCCTAAGATTTGCAAGTTTAGTATCCTTTCTAATTTCATATTAATGATAATCTTTGATGTAAAGATAAACCATTCTATTAGTATTTTTATTCTTGGCTAATTTGGCTCAACTATTTTGCTATAAGGTTGATCTAATTTAGATTAGTATTTGCTAGTAGATTATTGACATATTCTATCAAATTTGATTAATCCAGATAGCTGTATGTTGTATACTTCCAAAAGATAAAATGTTGAGTTTTTCAGGAAAGAATATAGTTTTTGTAAAAGGGTTCTGATCCTATCTTTTATAGACTATCAGAATAGAAATTATATATTATAAAACTAATTTTTGAACATCTGTTATTTGAATTTTTTGAACAATTTAGTTAGCCAATTATTATGTTTGAATGACACAAATTAGCCATTAAAAAGAAAGAATTTAAAAAATATAAGTAAATTTTTTAATCCAGATATTCAAATTAGTTGAATGTAGAATCAGAACATTATTTGTAATTTATCATTAAGACATTAATTTTCATATAAAAACGAACAATGTATTAGTATATAAGTTTTTACAGCTACAAGTCACTCTTGTGCTGGTTCTACCTGAAATTCTAAAAGTTATAATACTGACCAAATTAGCCAGTATTATAAAACCGGATAAAATTCACCACCTAAATTTATTTCAGATTATGTGATATGATTTTAATAAGCACTGTTTTATTGTTCATTTTTAAGCTAAAATATGATAAAATGATGCCTATATTATATGATCTGAAAAAGATTTGGGTAGTAAATTTTACTCAGTTGTATTATAGCTAACTGTCTTTCAGGATTTTAGGCTTTTAGAATATTTAGAGCAGAGACCTTATATTAAAATTTACTATCACTAAAAGTGCTAAAAAAAGAAAGAACTGTTATGCAAAATTAAACAATAACTTATAGTTATAAGAAATATAGTAACAATAAGAACAATTAACTACTTTAATTAAAAGAATAATAATTGCTATTACTAATTCTGCAATTTGATTGGCTGATTTTTGCCAATGATTATATAATGTTTTCAAATCTGATAACCTCCCAAAACTAATACAGAACTAGTCCACCATATATACTGGTTTTAAAAAAGCCAACAGTATTTTTAATATTAGGTTATAAAGTTATAATATTTTTTTTATAATCAAATGACTTATAACTAGTTATATAGATCATATAGGTCATAAAAGATCATAGTCCAACACTAGTTACAGGTTCTATAACCTAATAGAATACAGTCTGCCAAGTCTGCCAAATACATTTTTTATAAATTCGAATTTTCATCATCAGTGGAATTTGAACTCTGGTCCTGTTGCTTGGAGATGCGACAATTTGCCAACTTCACTAAGTTGCCATACTCTCTATTTTAATCTTTTTACTAAGTGAAAGATTAGATCAAAGATTATATAAAAAAAATTTTTTAAAAATTTTTTATAAAAATTTTTCATATAACCTTTAATTTAATTTTCATTTAATAAAAAGTTTAAAAAAACAAAATCGGCAAGATATAAAATACATAAAATTGTGTGCTAAACAAATTTGCTTTTTTTTTTTTTAATATTAAGGTGATCACTTGGGGTCTGGCACATTTATTAACTTCAGTTGCGAATGCCAGGGCAGCCACAGAACCACCTCTGACTTTGTTATATTAATGAGGATACATTCTAGCTATACCTATATCTTTTGAGCATTTAATTAAGTAGTTCCCTATTACTAAGTACTACACTAGATGCCATACCTATAACCCACTATTACTTGAGTAACACAATTAAACTTAGTGCCATCAGATATTCTCCCAAAGAAAAACTGCTGCTAAGGCTTTTTAGGACTAATTTATCCTCGTGATAAACCTACTAGAGCAGCCCATATCCTATATATATATCATCTAGATTTTTGGTAATTTATGCCTAGGCTGAAACCAAGTACTTGCGGTATCTCTTCGCTACCATTACCTACTTCTTGCACTTGCAAAGTTTACTCAGATTCTAGCACACACTTTACGGACTAACACCAACTTTCCTTTATTAACAGTATCCCAAACTCCCAATCCAGATAGCCCGGAGAGAAACCAGTAGCATCTTCTTGGTATTCTAATTAAATCCTTTTTTCTTGTTTATATGAGACCACCCCATATACTTGCGGTCTGGTTAGTATTAGTGTCTTGCCAAACACCCAGTCCTCATCCAGTTTATTGCTGGTGTCTGATCACTGATGATTATCCTTTACATAGTACCATCAAAGATCTGTGCTACCTCTCTACTCGAGACTTGCCAAGTAGGATTCCATATGCCTCAGCTCTTAGATTTACACAAATGTTTCACTTAGGTTTTGTGTAATTTTTGCATCACACTATTGTTTTACATCCTTCTAGTACAAGCTGGTATGACCAAGACTACAGATCTGATAATCTATCAGATTACACACAGTCTGCTATAACACATTCCTTAAATTCGAATTTCATCACTGGTGGGATTCAAACTCTTGTTCTGCCACTTGGGGTTGACAACTTCACCACTTTACTAAGTCGCCACACCTGCTAAACAAATTTGCTTAAGAGATCAGAACAGATTATCTAAGTAGAAAAAAGTTTTATATAAAAAAACTGCAAATTTAATATTAGTACATAGTAAACTTTTTTTTCCTAAGATAACCTTTTTTACTTCTTAACAGAAAGTTGTTCAAAATATAATTTTATATATATTTATTATTTTAAAACTTTAAATTTTTCCTTTTAACAGAGTTATATTTTTAAATTATATTAAAATTATAAAATTTTAATTTAGCTTAAAACATATTTTATTTTTCTTTTGTTGATATATTTATTCATAAATTTTAATTTAAAGTTAATATATAAAGAAAAAAATATCATAGCTTTAAAATAAAAAATTTACATCGAAAGTGTAGTAACTTAGAGTAGTAGTTAAGTTGTTACCCCCCAAGTGGCAGATCTAGAGTTTGAATCCTATCAAAAACATTTTAAAAATTAGGTCTGTGTATTGATAAAAATTATTCAATGATCGGTTGGGTATATTATCTGTAATCTTGGTATTACCATCTTAAAATAGAAGCTCTTGGGTGATTTAAAACTAAGGAACTAAAATAATTAAAACTTATTTGGCAAGACTTGAGCAAGAAGGTAGTAAAGTTCTTTAATTAGTAATTCGCTAGTCAACCAAAGAAGATCTGCAAATTTTTATAAATAAATTTTACTATTAAGTCAAATGTAGAATGCACTAATCTAAACCTTTTTTTTTACTAAGTAAATTACTCTTGGGCTTATAATAAAAATTGTAGAGCTTATTAAGACACATTTAATGGTGGTAAAAATATTAAAATTAGCTTGGTAGTTCTTGTGAAATCTTTAAAAAATGGTTTGTTAATATATAAAATTTCTTTAAAAAAATTGATTTTTTTTAAAGAAATTTTATATATCAGTGAAATAGTTTTTAAAGATTTTTTAAGAACCACTAGGCCAATTTTAATGTTCTTACTACTATTAGATATGTTTTGATGAGCTCTACAACTTTTGTTATAAACCCAAGAGTAATTTACTTAGTAAGAAAAAAAATTTTAAATTGGTGTACTCCACATTTAGCTTAATAGTAAAATTTACTTATAAAAATTTGCAGATCTTCTCTGGTTGACTAGCACATCACCAATTAACAATATTGTGAAAAGTCAGAAACCAGAGACTAAAAAACTGAACAAAAATTCTGAAACAAGAAGGATCTACTAACCTGGCTGCCAGAGTTGCACCAAAGAAAAAAGTTCTATACTATAAAATTAAGAACCAAGAGAAGTAAAACCAAAAAGCACTTAAAGCCTAGGTATAATGATCTATCTGGACTTACTAGTTTGGTAGTTTGAGAGAGATTAGTATAAAGACCGGCTTGATGTAGGTATCGGGATTGGAATGAACCTTGTAAAAATACTGAATACTAAATTGTGTAGTTTAATAGTTAGCCCTAACTGCTAGTAGTAGTTTTGGCTACTGCAGAAAATGTATAAAATATAGAAAAATTAGGGGTTATATACTACACCTCCTTTAGGACAACCTAGTAGTATGAGAACCCTACTGGGTTATCTATAGAATTAAAGTCAAGTAGATAGTATATGTTGATCTGAGTGGTTTTTAATTAAAGTAGTACAAGGTTATAGGCTAGTATAATTGAAGTGGTAGGGAATATCAAAAAGTTTAATTAGATAATTCAAATAATAGTGGGTTATAGATATAGCATTTAGTGTAAACCCTAGTAATAAGTAGACTACTTAATTAGATACTTAAAAGATGCAGATATAGTTAAAATACACCTTTGTTAAGCAAGAATATACTACTAAAATATCTAATAAAAATTTGCCTTTCTGCAACATTGTGAAGATTAAAAATAAAAATAAAAATAAAAATAAATTTATATCTAAGAGTCCTGTCTAAGCTGTAGAAGATTGCACAAGTTAGTTTTCTGGTTGAGGTGACTTAGAAGCAACATCAACATCCCTTCACCTTTATATTAAACAACATTAACATCCTCGTATTCAACTTGTGAGTACTTGCTAAGAAGAATGATAAACAAATCATGTACATTAGTCTTAATTTGAAAATAGTACTGGGTACTTGCTTAGAAGAATGATATAATACTACTAAAACTGAAATAGTGATAGAGAAGCAGCGAATATATGAAAGAGCTATGATAAAAAATTAGCTTTATCTAAACAAGAAGCACCTCTAACACCATAGAACAACTAGCTAAAAATGGTAATTTCATAAAGGCAAGCAAGCAAATCTAGTATATATAAAGAAATCAAGTCAAAGCTCTGATCATATCTATATAGAAATCTTTAACGAAAAAAGTCAGAATATACTAACAATAATGCAACACCAACTAATAATAAAGAGTCAAGTTAAAAGTCAAGGTGAATTGAGGTATGCCTCCTAGTAATATGATACAAAGCCTATAGTTAGAAGTAGATTGCTTGTCACTTAAAGAATTTTATAATATTAAACTAGTCTTTAACAAGATAGGTCATTAAAGCAACTACGCAATATAGTTCTGGTAATATATCATATAAGAAAGTATAAATAGATTAGTTAGTATCACTATATCAGAAAAAGAATATTAAGTTCTAAAATAGGCAAACTAGCAGCAGTAGCAGGGTTTGGCTTAAAATACAGATTAGTAGTATCTAAGCAGATAAGTAAGAAATTAATACATTTATGAAAAGAGATGGTGTATAAAAAAATACAAACTAGTTGAGGCAGTGCAAATCTAAGATAAATCCTTAATTCGATAATAGAATACCAACTCTATTATGTAGCAAACCTAATTAGGCAGCAAGTTTTTGGCTTGAGATACAAGGCTATTAAGCCATCTGCACCAATTGTGATTGCATAAATAAAATACTTTAGAAAAATTGCAGTAGATCATGCTTGCAGGCAGTATTGTTACTCAGACAATTCAGACAGCACTCAAACAGAGTTTGTCAGAGTTTGATACTAAATAACTTTGAATAATATATTGTGACCCACCTTCAGTTATTAATTAAAGTTGTTCAGAATTATTTTTTGCATATATGTATGCATTTTTAAAGTGGATTTATAAGTCTGATAAAAAGTCAGACAGTCCACTGAACACTCCAAAAGGCTTGAACATCAAAAATATACAATACTGCTTGCAGGTATACCAACCTAAGAGCTCATTAAAAGCAGACATCTGATGTACTAAATTAAATATTATGACTGATTATATGAAATATAGGAGAATGTAATATTACTAAAAATAGTTAGTTAAAAAACATTAAACTAGGTGAGACATATATAGAACATAAACCACTCTAATAAGTTTAGGTTATAAATAAAATTAGTCTAAGTCTTTGTAGTACTATATTGGTATATATGTAAGGATTTATCTTAATATATGTTAATAAAAACCAGAGGCATGACCTCACTTTAAATATTAAACAAAAATTTACATCTAAGGGTTTAAGTCACAAAAAATATATCTGAGCTTCTATTTTTGCATGTAATTTTTATTTTATTGTACTTGTATAAATAACAGTATTTCTATATCTTATATAGTTACTATTTTTAAAATTACTAATAAAAATATAAGCAAGGCCTTATCTTAATACTAAAAAAAATGTACACAAAAATACAAAAATAAAATAACAACAAAAATGACAGAAACACACAAATGGCTATAGGAAACAAGACTTGCAGCTCTAAAGAAAAAGCAAAAAGACTAAAAATAATACTTAGTCTCTTAAGAGACTTGAGGAAAAAAAGCAGAAGCAGCAAAAATATAGTAAAAAACTAAAAAAATCATCGATAATTTTGCCCTTTGCAAGTCATTTGGGGGATTGGTCTTGACTCCGTAATGCAGATCAGTTACTATCACACAAGATACACAACACGTAATAAAGAATAAACAAAGAAAACACGTTAAAAAACATGTGACAGACGAAAACAAAGGAGATATACAAACAAAACAACAAAT
>CAJVPZ010002141.1:0-12965 GCA_910592135.1 Racocetra fulgida | reverse complement strand
AACTTCTTTTTAAAAAAGTAAAAAAAGTATTAATAATCGAAACTAAGAACACTAATCATTAGCGTTCTAAATATTTTATAAAAATATTAAAAAATAGCCCTATTTCGGTGTAGAGCTAGTCTTGAGTGTCAATTTAAAAAAAAAATAGTATTCTATTTAGTTAATTATTTATTTCAATAAATCTAATTTTTTTGTTTTAATAAGAGTTATATGTGTGCGATTCCAATAAAAAATCCGAAATTAGTGATGATCATTAGTGACCCTCCCTATAGGCTGTTGAACACCCTAACTTCTAGTCCCATCACTACGTATAAGTAATGTAAAATTAAATATAAATTATTAGTCAATCAGATGAACTTCTCTTAAAATATATAGTAAAAATTTAGTAAACACGGCTCATAAAGGAAATTACATAGTCCAAGGTTTTTTTCTATAACCCTAATATATATCAACACTCGCTCCAACCTGTCAAAAGTGTTACATTGATAAAAGTTAAATTTTATAAGATTTGATATCGATATACAACACCCTCTCGTTATAGTGAACTCTCGATATAGTTAAGATTCGATATAGTGATGAATTTTGAATTACGAAATTATAAACCTCAACTCGATATAGTGAAGTACATATAGTATTCTCTCGATATAAGCTATAATGAAGATTTATTTTTTCAGTCTTCACTATAACAAAAGTGAGATGTATGCTTTCTTAATATGCATTACATCTATACAAGTTATATAGTATTTCTGTACAAGTGGTATAGCAATATATTAGATGTTCGGCCATCAGACTATACGTATTAAAAATTTAATGATTCTAAAATGGCAGATTAGAAAATTCTAATATCAAAAACTTGATATCTTGTTAGCCTGTTGAAACACAAATGGTTTTATTATTTAATATAAATTGGATAAGATCGGTGAAATGAAGATTGAAGATCAGGGAAGACGAAATGCTGTTATGATGTCAAATTACCAGTAATTCAGTAATGCTTCCAAAATTGTAAGAAACATTCAAATAGTCATTAAGGAACTGGCCGATCAGGACTTGATCTGAAACTTGAATTTGAACTAAGTTTATTGAGATCCAAAATCGATTATGTAAAACGATGGCCAACCGGGTGTCAAACCTGAGAATAACGATGAGAGATCGACAAGGTAATAAAATAAGTAATAGTTACGTACACTCATAACTATTTTTACCCATTTGTTCTTTTTAAAATAAACATATTGTAGGCAATGATAAGTAATAAAATCAGCTCTCTCTGTTTGCATGCTCTTTAAATACATTCGAAAATGCAAGCTTTAACAAAGTGATTTTGATCCCAGGTGTAGAGTTATACATAAGTTGCTCTTTATCACTAGGGATGGCAAAAAAATGATTCCAATCAGGTAGCATTTATGGTCTGATTATTTGTACGCGCATTTAGTTAGCGTTAGATATCACATTAAGTGTAATAAAATGTTATATGGCTTAGATTATTCCTATCGCTATATTGATGTAAATGATCGCCAAATGAAAACAAGGCAATCTTTCATATTGATTAGATCTGGCGATCTGAATCGAATCTGTTAATCGGGTAGATCTAACTCGACGTCGATCTACCGTATCCACCGCAGTAATCTTCTATTATGAAGTTGTGGCATTACTTGCTTATTCTATGTACGTATGTATAACATAGGAAAAAAATTGGATAGGTACATACTTATATACGTATGAAATTTACTCCCTCTTAATGTATTAATTCAATTCTGAAGATTCTTAAACATGTCCTGTACGTAACTATTTGTAAATACGTATATAACTTTCTTAGCTTTATATGGTTATATTTGTTAATCAAATTATCAATCTTTCAGGTTATTTTCTTGCCATGATTTGATGATCAAAACACAAAAGCCCCGGAAGGCTGAGGATGAAATTTTTTTATTTCATATCACCAAATATATATATATAATTTTCCTTTTGTTTTAAACTGAACGACGCGTTTTTTAATCATGGATTCGATGCAATCGATTGATATAACTGAAGAAGAAAGTCACACTGAAAGAAAGTTATTAAAGAAAATTGACTGGAAAATTGTTCCTCTTGTAACCTTTCTTTATATGATAAGTTATCTAGATAGGTAAATTACTTGTGCTCATTGCATATGCAAAATTGAAATAAATATATATAATATATATATACGTATAATTTTTACATGTAATATAAATTTTTAAATAAGAATAAGTATCGGAAATGCAAAACTAGAACGTTTGGAAAGCGATCTTGGGCTAATAGACAATCAATATAATTGGGCTTTATGTATTTTTTTTATGTGAGTTCAAAATAATATATGCATAAATTATGTCGTTTCCTAAAAATAAGAAAAAAGATTGATTGCGTTGTTCATTATTCAATATAGTGGGCATATACTTTTCGAATTGCCATCAAATTTGATAGTATATAAAGTCCGGCAACGGTTTTCGATTTGGAGTAAGTTATTCTTGTTCGTTATTATTATTTCTTGGACTATTTTATACAGTATAATAATCAAAATGTTTTTCCGCCATTCTTCCTTATATAGTTTCCGCGATTATGCTCTCTTGTGGAATAATAATGATACTTACAATTTTTGTAAGCAAGAGTATTAACCTAATGCACTTTTATTTCATTTTTTTTCATTTTGAAAACTCAAATTTTCCACGATTTATTCGTTTAGGTAAAAAACTTTGTTACAATAATGATTGCCCGTTTCTTTTTAGGCGTTTTTGAGGCAGGCTTAATTCCTGGAACAATATATTATATTTCAATTTGGTATAAACGATGCGAACAAAATTATAGGGTGGGCGCAGTTCTTTCAGGTCCTACTTTTGCTGGTGCGTTAAGTGGATTATTATCGTATGCAATTATTAGTACGTTAGATAGTAAAGCTGGGCTGAGTGGTTGGCAATGGGTATGTATGCCAATACATAATTATCATGTCTTCATAATTGTTATATTTAACCTGTAACGATAATGATATTCTTTTAGATATTTTTAATATGTGGTCTAGTTACAATTATAGTTTCTATTATTGCATATTTTTTAATTTCTGATTCTGTGGAAGACGCCAAATGGCTTAACAAAGAAGATCGAAACCGTGTTAGCTCAAGAGTTGTACGTGACGAGTTATCATATAACTCTCAATCTTCTGAAACATCTGAATCAATAAGTCAAACTCTTGTATTAGAATGTCTGAAAGATTGGGTATTTATTATATTTATTAAATCTGGTTTCGTTTTATTCTTTCTCTTTTACTTATATATATTTATTCATTTAGAAAGTATTTGTATCGATGTTAATATTTTGCGGGGTTTCAGTTGCAACCTATTCCTTTTCGTTTTTCATTCCTTCAATTATTAATGGATTCGGTTTTAACGAAGGCAAGTGCAATAAATTAAATAAATGAAATATTTATATTTTGGCGAGCATTAACTATATGCTTTATACTATATCTATATAGTATTATCTCAACTGCTAGTTGTACCACCCTTCATGCTTGGATGTATTTCAGAAATAGGAGTGGCATTTATATCAAATCGATTGAATCTTCGTGGTCCTTTTGTGATATTATTTGCAACGATTGGAATTTTTGGTTACGCGATCGTCACAACAGTGCAAAATGGCGCAATTTGTTAGTATATTTTCTTATTTTTTAATTGTTGAAAATCAGTTTTTTTTTCCTGAAAAAAAAAAAATTCTTTAAGTTAAATACATAGGAACTTGGTTTATCGCGATAGGTGCATTTCCATGCCGTGCGACTTCTACCACATGGTATGTATTTATTTAATTCACAGTATTTCACTTTTACAGTATATATAAGTGCAACTACTTTAAACTTCTTTAAAAAAGGTTATCAAACAATATTGCGCCATCCCTAAAGCGTAATGTCGTTATCTCGTTGATGGTCGGCTCTGGTAGTATTGGCGGTATAATCGCCACTCAAATTTATCGTTCGGTGGATTATCCAAATTATACTCTTGGGCATATTATTTCCTCATCTTGTTTATTTTTTGCTGTTTGTTTGAGCATAACACAATACGCAATATTAAAATTGAAAAACAAGAAAATGAAAGAAAAAAGACATAAAATTAGAAAAGCTGTATCATGGAACGTTGAGTCGGGTAAATTTGATCATTTTTTGTAAATTGTAACGATAGTTTATTATTCATAATTATAATTAAAGGTAATGAAACTCTTATTATTATATAATGATAACATAATTCTGTAATTATGATCAGTGTTAGAATTTAAATTCAATTGACTAATGGAATTTCAATTGATTCAATTCCAATTGAAAAAAATCGTCCAATAAAATTTGGTCTTTATCGCACGTGATATTGTCGGGAATTTTTTTTCGAGCCCCAAAAATTCATGCCCTTAATCAATTTTACGTGATATTTGGCCAGCCAAATTGCTAGAAAGGTTATGGTAAGTTTGGGGCATGGAATTATTAGGTGATTATGGGGTACGAAAAGAATTTTCGGATAAAAATTGGATTATCGCAGTTTTCAAAATGGTTGACACTAAAATATTTTGTATACTCACTGTATACTGATATAGAATCATCTAAAAAATTTTTTTGTATACTTTAAATATAACTAATATATTTAAAGTATATAAAAAAATTTTTTAGGATTAGATGATTCTATATCAGTATACAGTGAGTATACAAAATATTTTAGTGTCAACCATTTTGAAAACTGCAATAAAGAAATTAAAGTGAGCCACATTTTGTTCGTATAACTTCTTTAAGAACAGCGATTAAAAGTTATAATAATAAATAAATACTGTAATTTGTTGGGTATAAGGTTTCACGTGACAAGACGATAAAATTGAGGCCCATTTCAGTGGGTCCGTAAGTCCATTATAAGGACACAGCACTGTTTACGTATAATCAAGCTATACTGCAATATCGAATACCATTTAATTGGAAAATTCATGAAAAGATATCCAACATATTTATTTTATTGATAACAATTCATTATTCAAGAGAATTAACTGCACTACTGTATAACGATAGTGCTACAACCGCAAAATAAAAAAAGATTATATTGGCGAAATTATCTAATGATACTTCATCCTCTGAAACTTCAATCTTAGCAGCAATAAAATGTATTTGAAGTTTTAATACTACGAGGAAGATAGACAACAATGAGTAAAACTTTCATAATGACGTTTATGAACTTATATATTTCATATTTTTCATTTCGTTTAGTTTCACCAGAAATAAAAAAACGCATTTTCGTGAATATTTATTCTTTGGTGATTCATTATTTAAATTAAATTATTTAAATATTTAAGATTCTAAAGTTACAAGAAATGTGAATTATAATGAAATAAACCGTGTATATATCGGCAACAATAAATTTATTTCATGTTTGGAAACATCAAGAGATGCAACCCAACTGTCAGATACTGAATTCTCGGAATGTCCAGTGTAATGAATTTTGATAGTTATTTAAGCTTTTCGAACCGTTCGACTCATCAGCTTATAAATCTATTCCCAAAATGAATATTTCTTTTATTAGAAGTTTACAACTTGAGGACGTACGTAGGAATCAGGTGTATAAAGAAAATGATGCGATCATGATTTTTTCTTAATACAGAATTTTGTCTGTGAAACTTTGTCTTTTTTCGTCTTAGCAAAAATTCCATACGAGATTTGGATTATAGGGTCCTTTAATTATTGCCTTACCCGAACCTAACCTAACCTTAAACTGGCTGCAGTTTATCTTTATAGAAAGAAACTTTGATTTAATTTTGAAGGTGACTGACAATAAATAATGATTTTATACATTTTTTTAATATACTTGTTTCAATAAATTTTATTTTATAACTAGTCAGTGTTTTTTTTTCTAATATCCACGGGCAGTGTTGTATATTCTTTCCATATATATAACAATAAGCAATCATATTTTAATTAGCGCGCTAGATTTCATGATCAGAGTACTTGAGATAAGTATTTCAATCTCATAAATGTTTATCTGTCAATTTCATATTTACCAATCAGCTTAAAAATTTTTTTGATAATAATTGAATTCCTTATGCTCATTACCTTTATTAACTCCAACTCCGTCTTTATAAAATGCCAGATATCCGACATTATACATTTATCTCAGAGAACTTTTGATATTAACTTTTTTAATCTTGATAACAAATTTGCTGACAGAATCATCCATTTCAGCAGATTTTTGATCCATAATATCAAGCATTTCTCAGTTGATTTTTTAAGAGTAAATGAATTCAATTTCATTTTGATAGCAGTTACAAAGTACAAATATTCAATTGGAATCTTCCATTTAACATCACGATAAAAATACCCACCTATGAGAATCTAGGTAAGTTAAGGCAACTTACCTGGATGGTATAGTAATTAAATCCCTTTAAAAAAATACATCACCCAGAATTATAGAAAAATTTATATGCGATTAAATGGTTCCAATTCATGTCAATTATCGAAATAATAAATGAATATGAGAAAATTAATTAAATGAGAATAAATGAAATCGAATAATAAATATTTTGATTTGAATATTCTTTATGTTCAATGACACTAAATTAAGGCGAATAAAAGTGAATCAAGAGAGTAAATATTCGGATTTGAATATTCTTTATACTTGGCGACACTAAATAAAGAAAATAAAAATGAACCCAAAGACAAAAAAAAGTAATAGAAATATTAAAAGGAGTCTTGTTTATAATTCTAAAAATCGCTAACAATAATCACACTGGTAGAATTTCGTAAACACTTGTGAATAAAAAAGATCTTAACCGCGAAGACTTAGAGTCATATCAAATAAGCTAAGATCTACTTACTATAAAGTAAGCTCGCTAAAGCCTACTTATAATAAAATTTTATATATTGGTTAATTTGAGCATCAAATGACTGACATACTATAGATTAGGGTACAAAATTACAAAATCTGGGGGTGTATACTTATTTCTGCAAGTGATACAAAGTCAAAAAGGAAACTTTTATATGTAGATCGAAAAATCAGGTGCCGGTAACTCAAAATTTTGCAAACTCTAACGGCGAATAACAACAAACTATTGGCACGTGATTCAGAAATAAGTAAATCCAATCTGGGGTTGTGCCCATATGAATTTGATTGAATGAATTCGTGATTGTCTATTTTGATTTAATTAACATATGACGCGTTCCAAATTTGGTTGTTACTAGCATAGTTGTTATTGTTACACAGCCGATCTAACCATTATAAATACGCACAAACTTTTTTTTTTAAAAACAATAGGTTTCTTTTAGAAACAATAGGTTTATTTTTCGTTCTATGAGTTAGTAATAGCAGTCTCTTTGGAGATTTGTTGTTACTTTTTCTTTTTGAGATCGTTAAATAAATCTGTCGGATACACCCCTTATAATGCCGCTTGGTCAGCGGAGCAACAGAAATAACCCGTAGTTTTTTTAATGGTTCTAGCGGTTTTTTCGGCGTAATGAAAAAAACGTAAACGCAAAGAAGTCTCTGATAACCTCTATGTTTTTAAGTATAGCTGTTAAGAGAAACTTTTTGAAAGTCAAACTAGTTTTTGACGTTCATCGGTTAAATATGTATGACGATGGACACAATGTCTATCTCTACGAAAACCGTTAGTTTCATATAATGGCTATATAGTTCTTAAGTAATACTCTTAAGTAACGTTTAAAAGCAATATGTAATCAGTAGAATCTTGAACCAGTTTTTATGTCTATAACGACAACAGTAATTTATTTACTGTATTGTTGTTTAGACTTTTATATATATATTTTTTAGCGGTGTGGGAGTGTGTGTAGTGATTTTGATTTTAACTTTTCTTTTTTCGATTTGTTGACTTGAAATTAGGCATCTGGAATCCGGAATAGGAATGTATATGCTTTTCTTTTTTGTTTACTACTCAACGGGTTTTTTCAAAATTATTCTACGTCGTTTTACGGCAGGGTTTCCAAATTATTCGTGACGTTTTCCAGAATGACGCGCTAGTGGAATATTTAAATGTCGGATGTTGGTATCATAATAAAATTGGAGTTTAAAAGGATGAACGTAAGGCATTCAATTATGATCAAATCCGCAATGTTAGGATATGTTAATAAGACGTTTAATGTTGGATATTTTTATACTTTATCAAATTTGCAGAGACGATGCACGCTATTGGAACTTTAACGTTTGATGTTGTTATCATAACGGAATCGGCGTTGAAGAAGAAATCAAAAATTTGTAAAGAGGGATACGCTAATGAAACGTTTAATGTTAGAAGTTGTTATGATGAAGGAATCAGAGTGGGCAAGAATGAACATAAGGCAGTCATTTACTATTAAAATCCGCACGCTAGTGGAATGTTTAATGTTGGATATTGTTATTATAACGGAATCTGATTGAAAAGGATTAACGTAAGGTATATGCGTTGATATTGTTATGATGAAGGAATTGGGAATTGAAGAATAAAAAAACATGCAGAAAATGGGGCGCTATTTTTTGTATTGTATGGAATGCTTTGAGATCTGGGTTATATTTGTTGTGAAAATCTTGAATATGTTAATCCTTTATAAAAGTTTGTATTAGAGGTTAAAAATTAGGTTTAGCGACTAGTTTTAAAGATATTTTAACCCCAATTTTTAAAGCTTACGTTTTCATGCTAACTTGACGAGTTTTGTAAAACAGCTAGAAAGTGATCAACAATTTTTTTCAAAGTTTTTGAAGCGAATTAAATGAAAAAAATTAATAAAGTATTCAAGTCGTAAAGAAAAATTTTTTAAAATTCTTACTTATATTAAAAAATACTTCATTAAACTTGCTTTAGATTTGATGTATGTTACATTTTAATTGGTATAAATTTAAAATTATGTCAATTTTTAATCGACTGTCAGTCATTTCAAAGAGACGTCTAACGTATACACATAAGTATGACCAGTATAATACTTTTTACTATACATAAGTATGACCAGTATAATAGTTTTTACTATACATAAGTATGATCGGTATAATAGGTTTACTATACACATGAGTATGATAATTAATTGTAATTCTACTCAACTACTTTCGCACTTCATACTATAATACTTAGGTAGAAATCCCATAATTGCATGTTGATAACGAGATGGCCTTTTTAAAATGCTATTTTATTAACTAACCTTCGTAATAATTTAAACTTTTATTACATGATTATAGAATTTAGGATCGAAATTATTAATTAAATTTCTTAAAATGGTTCAATAAAATTTTTAAAATTAACCTTTTTAATTAGTTTAATCATACACATATTTGTATCATAATCAATAATTCTGTATATGAATTACTGTAAATGCCTAGCAAGCCTTTTCTATTTAATATGAAATAAAATCGATCACCCGTGTTATATTTAAGTCAAAGTAATTTTTTAACACTGAACTATTGTGAAGTGTTCATTATTTTATTATTTATATTAATCAAAATTTTTAGAAATAATAACGAAAAAACCTAAAGACCACAGGAATCTATAGAGTGTTATTATTTTGCATCAAAATTCTATGTACACATAATGCTTGTTTATCCAGATACTTACACCATTATGCTTTCCTTTTTCACATAAAATCTTCCAATGCCATTTGAACTTTTGAAGAAATTTGTAAACGACTGTCTCGTTACAATGAACGCGATGCCCGACGCACTATGTTGTGATTGTAAGCAGTTTAATTAAAAAGGTTAATTACATTACGAATAACCTCAAGCTTTGCCTTATTATATTAAAATTTTACGATCCCAGATTTCTAGTGCGTGATGCATGAAATTTGATGATTACAGTAATTTGAAGTGCGGTAAAATTTAATTCAACACAACTCAATTTTAAATCGTGTATTTTAATTCAACGCAACTCAATTTTAGATCGTGTATTTTAATTCAACGCAACTCAATTTTAAATCGTGTACGTATTTTAAAAGTAAAAGTTACGTTTTATTTTATTAAAAAGCAATAATAATATTGAGATCGTGTAAAAAACTCATAATTTTGTCATTATTTTTTGCATAAGGCTTTGCTTATAGCAATTGTTAACGAAAATTTATTTTAACAATTAGTAATAAAACGGCGGTGTTTTATAGGGCTGGAGCCTTAGATATTTATTTATTACTGTAGTTTTAAACTTCAACAAGAAAATAGCATAGTTAGTATAGTAACTTATATATTATAGTGCGTTAATACAGCTCATAAAGCTTAAGGAAAGTAATATCTGATATTATTATAATATTTATTGTCAGCGTATACTTTGTATATTAGAAAACAATATCTGATATGACTAAATACTAAACACATTTATGTTATCGTTATTTTTATTAACATTCAAAAATGTATGGTTTACCTATTCATGAGTATTATGAGTTGGCTAGCATTATACGTTAATAATTGGCCGTTCTTCTCGAATATTATTGATTAAGTATTCTTAAATATTGTATGCTGGAAGTTCTTTGATATTTCCTTTGTGCCCTTTTACACTATAGGTCGGATTTTATGTATTTTGGCATTTAAGTGCATTTTAAATAGTCAAAGAAATATCAATTATTTTACCTTATATAAGATCACACCCTGGGTATCGTTTATACCTGGACAAAATTTTGTTTCTACTTTCAGCTTTAAACCAGCCTATCGGAACCTTAGGCAAGTCTATAGTGTTACAGATAAAAAGGTTTATGAGATTATTCTAATACAGAAAAATCTAAAATAACACTATCACAGTTGATATTTTTTTTTAGGAGGTTACTAAATTTTACTAAATTAATTTTTTCAGGAATGAAAACATCAGTAATCCAAAATATGTTAACTTGTGCAATAATGCTCATACAATTTATGTCAAAATATGTGTGTACTATAATTTTATATTTATATATATAGATAGATTTGAACATATGTACGATAAATTATATGCTTCATGTGCACACATTTTGTAATTTATTTGCAATATTCAGCCCAAAAGTTTGCACGAAATTTTTGAAAACGTGCACTGAGCATATTGTGCACATAGATTTTATACACTGGTAAGGAAAAATTGATGTCAAAACGATGTTCTTAAATTTTACATACTATAAAAATAAATGGTTATTTATCATTATTTTATACAAGTGACTTAACTTTTGTTCCTTATTATTCTTTTATTTTGTTGTAAGTATAGTAGAAAATAAAAATATGAAATATAATAAGAAATTCAAATAATGAATGCAAAAAAAAAAAAAAAAAAAACCGAATCACAATTTATAATTAGATCAAGTTAGATTCGAACAGTGTTTGCCGATGACTATGTCATAACATTTTTTTTCCTACATGACCTTGGTCATATAATCAGGACTTTTTGGTCATAGTCATCCGGTCATGTTAAATACTAATGAAAAAAAATCTTTACTATGATTCTTACTATATTAAAAAAGGTCATAAGTCATATCAATCTTCGTTATGACCAAATGACCTATGACAGGTCATAAAGGTCATATAGGTCATTTAAGGTCATAGGCCAACACTGGATTCGAATTATCGAAAAGTTATGTGATTTGTGGTAATGCTGATTTGCTCATACTTTTCTCCATTTTTTTTTTTTTTTTTGCGCAACCATAGATTTCAATGAGCCGATTATTGATTAAAGTTCTACAGGGGTAGCCTAAATTTTAACATAATTACAGAGCGGTAGCTGGACATCGACAAAATTTCTAAATGTACGGTCTAAGGTTTTCCACTCCGTTCCCTCCGTTCCGGCCCAACTACTAGCAAAACGACAATATTTTTAATATAAACCTTTATTTACAACGATATTTAATATTAAAACGACATTTAACATATTCAATATTTAATACAAACTTTATTTACGATATTTAATATAAAACTTTATAATACCCAATATAAACCTTCAAACAACCTCTTACATATTGTCACAAAGTGGTTCTTTACACTAATGCCGAGGCAATCACATAAAAAAGCAACTTAGAAGGTCTGACTTTCCTATAATATAACTACCTTTTTGACGAGATCTATTAGTTAAGGTTTTTTGTACCATTTTTGTTTTTGTTTTCATAAATAAATGTTATTTCGATGGCGAATATGATTTAAACATATGTTTACCCACCGTTCGGGCCTAAAACAAGGCTATATTTATTTTCTGTTTAAGAATCAAAAATTTTTTTCTTTACATGAATTAACATCACGTAGACTTTCGGCATATCGTGAATTGGTCGACTCTCGCTAAGTAAATCTACCCCGTTTTATCAGACATTACTATTCTTGCAAGCTTAGTTTATACCCGGGTATAAATTAGAATTTCCGTACTATTCTAAGGGGTGCTGAATGCAGCGCACTACGATAATATATATATACGTATTAAAATTTGGTCTTTGCCTTTGTCACAGATATTCCACAGAGATTGTCGTATCATACCGAGCACTGACCTTTCTTGTGTCTCTTCCTCTTGGGGCTCCAATTTCTTCAATAGAACCATTTTCTGATAATAATTCCTTTGCATTATATTGAACATCAGCCAACCTATGTATTTCACTAAGTTGGAGTCTAAGATATAGAGGGTTAATGAATTCTGGCATTTCTCCTCTTTGGATCGATGCCTTATATATTAATAAGCGTTGCGTTACTAACCTATTACATGTTTATGCAATCTTTATTTTAACTTTTAATTAATTTTATACCAACCGATATCACGATCCTCATTTTCTGCTGTGACAGACCCAAATTCTGCCTGCTTTACAATTTGATTTATGCAATAAATGTTTTAGAATTATGCGAATCAGGTGGAAATATATATATAAAATATGTGATTAGGCCGCTCCAAATTGATTCTACAGTATGTTTAATATAATCCTCCCCTCTATTTTTTTTTAAAAAATAACCAACATCATATAGAATTTTTTAGAGAAATAGGCCCGCACAATGTTAAAATTAGCCCAGGAATATTTTTCACTTAATGTGCGGCAGTGGTTTCATTAG